>JALIZH010018031.1:0-68647 GCA_030522465.1 Rhipicephalus appendiculatus | reverse complement strand
TGTCGAAAACGTGATGGGCAGTCACTCAGTCATAACACCAAGAAAAGATTTTGAGGCATTTCACTATGTGAAGGTGGATGACCAGTGAAGTACTCTAACACATGGCACATGGCTGACACAGAATTTCGAACCATAGCCGATCCCATACCCTGCAAGTGAATTTGAAATGTCTTTCGAAAAAGTATTTTTCAATTTAGGGTATGCATTTTTAACGTTTTCCATTCGAGCAGCATGGTCCGCCTGGGTGGTGCTGTGCTGCTGTACCGAAAGTCGCGGTTTCGATCCCGGCCGTGGCGGTCGCATTTTGATGTGGGCGAAATTCCAGACGCCTGTGTACTGTGCGATGTGAGCGCACATTAAAGAACACCAGGTCATAGTGTGGTTTTGCGACGTAAGACATCAGATATTAATATTTGAGCAGCATGCGTCTTTTTGTCGCATTCTCCTTTTCCTGACATGCTTCGTGTAGTCTGGTTTGCCACGTGCGCTTGGCGTTTCGTTAACGATCTTAATTAGCGTTTGTCGGCCGCGTGTTCCCTTGTTCATTTTTAGTGAACCTGTGGTGAACACTGGGGTTTGTCTCATTTTTGTGGCGCACGCGTTTTCTTGACGCGCAGCAAAATTACTCAAAAAATAGCTTCCCGCTAATAGATACTCGATTACTACGGCATCACTCTCTGGACACCCAGAACATAAGTAAGAGGAATAATGTCACTTGCAAGTACTTCATTAGCCTGCGTCACTTGTGTGTGCTTCACACCACTGGGTTTCGGGGTGTTTTCTATGTGCAAGGGAGAAAAAAAAAACAAAAGGAGAGGAAACTTATATGAATATATTTTATGTGTATCCCCGTACGACACGTAACTGTGCTGCGCCTTGCGATGCTTAAGCCTCTCAGGCTATAAAGTCCTCTGCTGCGCGCCAGCTACAAAATAACACGGTGCACAGATGTCGCCAACGACAAAAACAAGAGGTATGCTGCGATGGCCAATGAGAAAACGGCCCGACAAGCTCCCCAAGCACGTACACCCATCAACGCACCTTAGCTCGTTGCGAAAGCCATGCGGACTGAGCTCTACCTGACCTACGGCCATGGTGCCTACGGCCCGGAAACAAGACGCTTGCAGAAGCGGTACAGTGTAGCGAGCCTTCTAGAGAAGTGAAGCTAAAGGCACGAGCGGCGCACACGGGAGTGAGTGCTAAGGCGACGAAGAGAGCGAACGTTTGATTTATGGACGCACTCTTGAAAATTGCGCTGTTTCTCAAGCTGTGCACATCTCACGTTCCACGTGCGTTAAGGCACGGGCATCACGCATGACTAGGAGCCTTATCACCGGCTGTAATGTTGCCTTGGCGTTGAGAGAGGGTGCGGGTGGCTAAGGGATCCCTCAGTAAAGTAAGAGGGAGGCCAGCTGCCATTGCAGTAGCTGATGTTACGGCTGTATCGACGTAAAAACCCGTTGACGTCGAAGTACGCCTGGTCAGTCAGGCAGCGGAAGAACACTTTCTGCTCAGGTGCTTCCTGCATGACTCCGTAACAGTGTCCACGCCTCTGGGCTTCATGCATATACTGTCCGTGCCTGTCGACACAATAGGACTCTTGCACTGCTGTGTAGACCTCACGGATGAGCACTCTGGATTAAGCAAAAATAAAAAAAAAGAAGTATAAGTACAACTAGGAGAAGAGAGACATCATCATGTGATAGAACGGTTATGTTAGCATCAGAAGAAGAAAACAAAACTAGTTTACGTGATTTTCGTGCTTCGTTCGAGACGAAACCTCATTAACGCTTTGGGTTTGTATGGATATTTACTTTTATATTTCTGGGTCCTATGTTGTCTTCTTGTTTTTTTTTTATTATTCTCAGTGTCTGCCACATATATTTCGTTAAGTTAGGCACCAAGTGACTCAATCTATTAATCTGGAACTTGGGTATTGTATGAACAGTAATGACAAGGCGTCGTGAAACGCTGTGTATACTGCTATGTAAATATCCGTTTCAGAAAAAAAAATAAAGAAAGAAAAGAGCAGCGTGTTTCAACGGTAGTACTTGCTTGTAAATCTCGGTCTTTCTACGTCGCCGAATGTCCATGGGCGTGCTTTTTTTTACTGCCATCGCTAAGCCGCGTTAGTTGTTTTCACTCACTCTGTTACTACTCATGAGTATATTTTATTTAACGTGGCTGCTGTTATTTTACGAGGGAGCACAGTGCAGGACGTAAGTGTGACGGAGGTGCTGGGGTATGGCTTCACTAGGTTGATATGTACCCTCCGTGTCGGTCGGTTTGCGCTGCACCACTACGTAGTTTTGCCAGCATCAGTAACGTCATGATTTTTTTTTCTGAATCGCTCTTTGTTTACGATAGACTTTCTGGTACCGACACGACAGCGCATTTTCGTACAACAGAGTAAAGTAGCCTCATGACGTAATCGCCATTATGGGGGGATTTCTTCACCACATTGAGAAGACACGTGCCAGAAAAAGCGGGCATTGACATCGTTCGCCATTTTTCATCGATTTACGGTCGTTAAGCTGGCTGGCTTACGCGCACAATAACACGACAGCTCCACTAAGCATTATTTACCAACCTTGCTAGCGTTCATGGCAACATCTCTTACAACGATATATCACTGTCTTTATTACTTAGTTCCATGATATTTTTTGTGCTTCCGAGGGATAGTTCCGTTCAATATTTCCATGTAATTCTTAAGCTCCCCTAAACAATCTCTGCGTCCTGGAAAGAGTACCAGAATGATCAAGCCCCTGAGCATAAACCAGCTGCCTTAACTTGCTCACGTGCTTTTCTTCCAAAATGATGCCTTTATGTTGCGCGATGTTTTGTTTCGGTGAACTGCAGAGCGCGTGTCTCAACGGCAAAAATGTGGCTCTGTCTCAAGGTGGACATCGGCCGAGCAGTATTGTCACTGCAGGTTTTCAACGGGGAATTGGTTCTCGTATTCATGCCCAGACATTTTAGTAAACACACAAAAAAAATGTTAAAATATGATCCCCGCTCGCAAAACGAAACGCCACAGTAAAAAAGCGGCAATGCAGAAGCTTTACATAAAAAAAAAGCCCCATTGAATGTCTTTGACATACATTAGATGCGTTTAGAGAAGGCTTTCAGTGTAGTCTGTTACTGTTGTCCTAAACATTACCGAACGCCTGAAACAGCACGAAGGAAACCATTGTAGACTGCGGCCAAATCAATCGCCTCGTCATTGCAAGCGTAAGCGACGAATAGCGTAGCGATTTTTCATTCCTTCTCGCTAGATTTTTTCGTTAGCTTTTTTTTTCAATTTCTTATGTTTGCTTAAAGTAATAATTTCATTTCGGTGCTTTCTAGACTTTTTCCCGCTAAATCCATCAGTTAAAACTTGTGTTCACTATGCAGTCACTACATAAAAAAAAAAAAGCGAGCTAGATCAGCAGCACTTAACAGTTCACCGTCTTTTTTTAAATAAGGCTTCGAGTGAATCAAAAGCCAATGACTGGCATCACTATTACACAAAGAAATACTGATCTTAGATTAGAATAACCTGCAGTTAATCATCATAGTGCGAACCGAGTCGCGTAGGCTAGTGCAGATAAATAAGTGAAAGCATTTGCACACGTGCGTGAAAGTTCGCTATGGCGCGCTAAGTTACTGCACATTTTAAATTTGTGCTCCGAGCGGTCGAATTCACCAGCAATATTTTAATAAGCTTGCGAAGCGGCTGTCAAAGCAAGGTCCACTCCACAGAGACCTCACAGCTCAATGACGCAAGCTCATTCACCCATGCGTGTATTTGTGATGCTTGCGCTTGACTCCAACCTACGCGTGGATGGCGGCCAGTTGGTAGACTCAGAGCCTCTGGCTGTTTCCCTACGATATTCTATGTACGGAGATTAAAGCAGGGTCGAACGAGCTCTTCAATGACGGGACATTTTCATGACATTCATGTCGCGAAATTTTTTCGAACACAGCATGCCACCCTAGAGTGACGTCTCTTTTCCTCTTAGTAGTACCACAAAGCCCTGCTTCGCTGATAATTGGTACGGCAATAGTAGAAACGTACCCTCTCTTGGATCTGCTAACATACCTCGAGGATGTTGTGCCTTCCATAAAACAGCGTTCTTTGATTCGGGGCAATAAGCCTAGGAGGGCCCACGGGCGATCGCAGCGACCTGCACCTGTGTAGGGCACACGTGGTCGTTGTTTATCGAATACAAAACAATGAACAGAGAACACGGGTGACCAGGCGAGGTGGAGAGGTGGGATGTAGAGTTGTAGGGAAATATGCGGATGGCGAAATATGAACTCGCTCAAATTCTTTTGTACCTGTATGTGTGACTTTGGTTCGGCGAATGTGAAAACAGAGCCTCCGGCAAGTACGCCGGCACTTCACTTTCCCTTCACTCCCGTCAAACTAGATGTTTTGCTGCCCAGTCGAGCGATTTCGTGCTGTCATTCGGGAGGGTATGCTGTTGCGGGCGAGTCTATGGCACGTCGACTGCAGATTGACCGCTTTATAACAATTATTTTATTACCTTTCACGCATGCAGTAAGGAAATCAAACGCCTGCGGCGAGCTGTCCAAGCACGGTTTTATAAAGAGGGGAAATGCCGCAATTGCCTCTCGATATAATATATACATGAACCTTAATTCAAGTGCCAGCAAAGAAAGTGCGAGAGAGAGAGAGAGAGAGAAGCAAGAATTGCCAGGGAGCTTAACCTGACTCAGGTCCGGTTTGCTACCCTGCCTTGGGGGGAATGAATAAAAGGGCGAAAAGAGAGACAGAAGAGAGGCATTGACGTAATCACGCGCCCACTAGGGGAAGAAAATCAAGCCTACAGGAGGTGGCATTAACTTGTTGACCTTAAGTATGTCAGCAGCGCTGAGGCTACAATAAAGCCTATACGGTGACTCACTGCCAAGAAACGCGGAGTAGGATATATATTATAAGTGATAAAAAATATCAATTCCGATTTGAAACCCATATTGCGAGGGTTTCGAACCCGGCATGTTTGATGCCTTTAGGTGACATACTAGTGTTTGTTGGTCACCTACCCAATCGTAACGATCGTGTGCTACGTGATGCTATCTGGAAAAATTATTGCTCTGCATTCACCGCCAAAGGTGAAACAAGTGGCGCTGGGTAACTCTTCCCAATGCTACGTGTGAAGAAATTACCAATAAAATACACGGAAAAAATGGACAAGAGAGTAACCCAGCTGTAGTGCACCGCAAGGGTAACGCGAAGAGTGGGTTTTATCCCCAAGGGCAAAGCCTTAACTTTTCTCCCATTCTCCCGTCCCTTTGTTTCATATGCACTTAATTTCAATAAGGAAACTACAGGCGACACCTGCTTTCTTTCCTTGTATTCGTTAACCTGATGTATATACGGTTGTGTATAACAGAAAGCCCCTCCACTCATTCACCTTCTCTCGTTCACTTGAAAACCCGAAGACACGAAGTTAAAATGATAGATATTAAAAAAAAACGCGTTGACTTCTTATCAAATTAACCATTACAATGAGCTCTTTCTTTAGCGCCGTGAACTAACTTTTACTTCGACCATTTGGTTCGAGCTACCATGCAGCATGCCTTTTTTTTTTCTTTTCTCTTGCTTATTTTCCAAAACAAGACATGCTGTACAAGAAAATAACGAAAATATACCTTAGAATGCTCAGTGCGACTCCGAGGGAAATACACTTCTAGCTGATACCTTAAATTACACTTTTTTCCCCGCGTTCTTGAATGCGGGAGAAAAAAACCTTGCGATCGCTGGTGAGATTTAGCTCTGTTGTGCGTTACAGTATTCCCCCAAAATTCTTTTAAGCCAGGCAGCCTCAAAGAATGCGAAGAGCCTGAGCAGGAAGTGCAATCATTTTAGCTTAGATTTTCTTTTTGCTTTGTAGAATATAACGAAAGTGATTTGTTCCTTCACTATCCGCTCGCTAGTTTTTAATTCTGGGCAGAGCATATCGCCATAGTACATTTTGAAGACAGCATGTGGTGAATTTATTTGACCACTTGGCTAGCAGGACCAACCGTGCGCGGAAGATGTAGAGAACACAGCTCAATCTAATCGCACTTCATTGAGCACTAAAACTCGGTTACTTTTATTCTTCGCTATACGTGACTTGAAGAAATACTGCAGAACAACATATACCAAGACTGTGACAGAAGAAAGCAGTTTATGACTGCTGTCGCGTGCACAGTAGTCACAGAAGAGAGCCAGCACGGATGACGCCCTGACAACCCAAAGAAAGGCGAAACAAACAAAAACCCGTTGCATTCTCATGTGCCGGTGAACCATCCCGAAGGTATTCCGACGAAGAATTTCTACGTGACATGGCAGAAATCTGCAATGTGTCAAAAGCGCAACTTTAAGAGTCGTCGCAAACGTCGGGGACATCTGTGTAGGCTTGAGGTATTTCTCGAGGGGGCTTTCTCTTGTCTCTGCCATCTTTGGACTGTAACTTTACTTTATAATCTATAACAGATTGTTTTTCTTTTCTTTCCCCATGAATCTTACCTTAACTTGGAGTTCATTCTTGCGTCTAGAGACACCGCCAGAGGTGTCGATGCCTGATTTTCTGTCTTACTTTAGGGTCATGCCCTTCTCCAATTTTTGAGTATTTGGACCATTATTCCTTGAATATTACAACATGACTCTTGAGAAGTTGAATCTCTCGATCTATGTGTGCTCGTGCACTCCACAGCTCTATCACTTTGTACACTCTGTCAATCCCTAGGTGTTTCGCGACTTTTTACCTGTTGTACTAGCTTTTGACGTGTTTGACCGATCGGTGTCGCATGTGAGAATCGAGTAGGATTGATGCCTCGCTGCCTCCCTCGTCAACCAACAACACTTGCTTGAACAGCCTGTGTAGTCGGTCGACGAGCAACATTGTGAAAGTTGAATTCGAGTGATAAAATCGGACAGAACCAATTATTGCTCCAGCCACTTCTTTTAGATGCGAAGCATCTTATGCTTGGGGCTCTGACCGTCCCTCCCGCGTCCCGTGTCCCCCGTCCCGCGTCCCCCCGTCCCGCGTCCCCCGTTCCGCGTCCGGCCACTTTCATGAAGTAGGGAAGCACCCATTATGCGAACCAGAACACTGTAGTAATATGAAGGCAGTCAACCCTACTACAATCATAAAAAAAATGGCCGAGAGCACAGAGAGGCTGCTTAGTAATGGCTAGGCAGGTGGTGTCGTCGCCCAGGTTGACCCCATTCCTTGAGTCATGGCCGAGAGCACAGAGAGGCTGCTTAGCAATGGCTAGGCAGGTGGTGTCTGTCGCCCAGGTTGACCCCATTACTTGATCTTGCTTGCAAGTGTTTGGAGTGGGCTTAGTCCGTCCCTCCTTCCCGCGTCCCACAGCGCATGCGCGTCCCCCTCCCCCCTCTCTCTCCTACGCTCACCCCCCTTCCTCTCCTCTAGGAATCCTCTACTCTACGGAGCGGCGCCCTCGTCCCACAGCGCATGCGCGTCCTCTCCCCCCCTCTCTCCTCTAGGAATCCTCTACACTACGGAGCGGCTCCGGCGTCCCACATCCCCACAGCGCATGCGCGTCCTTTCCCCCCTCTCTCCTCTAGGAATCCTCTACTCTACGGGAGCGGCTCCCGCGTCCCACACCCCTACAGCGCATGCACGTCCCCTCTCTCTCTCCTGTCCTACGGTCCCCCCCCCCCGTCCTTTCCTCTAGGAATCCTGTACGGAGCGGCGCGCACGACAGGTGGTGTGACAACTGCATACTCCGCTGGGGGGGCGCCACGGTAGTTCCGCGGTATGAAAATGACGGAGCGCGCGCCTCATTCTCTCTCCTGTGCAGCGCCGCGATGAGCGCCCGGACCACTGCCGTGAAATGAGAGCGGCGACGTTCCTCCCGCTCAAGCTAATTATCTCCCCGCTGCTTCGCATCCACACATGGTTCCCTTTAGCGGGAGATGGGGAATTTTTTTTTCAGTACCTCGTGCTTACACTTGACGCTGTGACGTGACTTACGGTCAGCGTTTTACACCTCTGACGTGCTTTTTAGAGCACAGTTTTTAGGCGCCCGTTCCTCCATTGAGGGGCATCGCTGTTGGCGCCGTCGTCGGCGTAACCAATAGAGCGAATGAGGACGAAAGAGAGTGAACGCGGAGTCTATCGATATCAAGAGCCACTGGCCTCTGTCCTCGCTTTCTTCCTTCGTCACGCGCACTGGCCTCTTGATCGCAGCTAATACGCAGGCAGAGTTGGCACCTGAACTGCGGCTTGCTTCGCTTGTCGGAACGGGGCTGTCGGCATTTCGCTTGGTTCACGACGCATGTAATGCACAGAGTGGCGTGCGTAGCGCTCCAGCGTTAGACGTTTCTTTGTCAATATATAATGAACGTTGCATTGCTACAACTGCAGATAGCAAAAACTTCAAACACAGTTGACGTTGCCCCAACATGAAGCTACGCTCAGGATTCGTATTAGGGAGTAACGTAATTATCGGTGAATTTTTCTCCCGGTGTTCAGTCTTCAGGTGCCCACTGTATGCCGTGCTCAACTTTTACTCTTACGGCTTCAGCGACCGAGGGGAATCGCTCATGTGCTTCATCTCACCTTGTCAACAGATTGTCGATGTCGCTATCGCGATGTTCGAAATCAATCATACTTGTTAGCAAGAACTCGACATGGCAGAAATTCCTCGTCATAATCGGCAGACGCCGATATATTGAGAACTGCTTGTTTTATAGATGCACAAACCATACGACCGGATCATGGCGCTTTCCAAAAGCACAAGTACAAACACGGCAGTCTCGTTAACATCCACATCACTACTACTCAGTCACCATCTTTTTTTTTCTGCCTTTTGATGTCAACAGGTGCTTCCCGAGCTCACGTGTGTACACATGTAGTAAACGAGCAACCATAACATATAATGCGAGAGGCAGATGGTAAGCGTTTGGTTCATCGTATTAGTTATAGAAACAAACCATTTCAAGACACGGGCGGATGCGAGCTGCGAAGCGCAATTTGTGTGGCACGTCGTACACGGGTCCCTCCCCCGCCATGAGCGAAGCCCATAAATGTAATCACGTCCGCCCCCGAGAACAAAATGCCAGGATTTATGCTTCCTCCTTTGAGTACGCCCATGTCTCGGTCTGCGCCCTGCAGCTGCTCCCGCTACACACTTGCCTCAATTTACCGGCGCTAAACGTGCGTTGTCAGCAATGCCAACCGAGCAGGTCCTTCGCGTTAGAAAATATCTCGTAGCCTGGTACTCCTTCTCCTTTTCCCTTCCTTTTTTTTTTTACGTGTTAGCGAACCAGTGCTCAGAAAAAAAGAAAAATGTTCTCCTGTAATGTAGGTTGCAATAAAACAAATGAATACGTCTGCGTCAGAGTTATACAAACGTGCAATGCAATGAGCTATTTCCAACATTCATATTATCGTGGAATGCCGAACACTTTTGTAAGCATCCTATTTTTTGCCTTTTCTTCAAAGCGCGAGAAATGAGTCAATTTGAAAAAAACTGTTGAGAATTTTAGATGATAGGAATATAATAAAACGAATAGATGTCCCAGTGTGATATGCATTATTATTATTATTATTATTATTATTATTATTATTATTATTATTATTATTATTATTATTATTATTATTATTATTATTATTATTATTATTTACTACTACTACATGAAGGCCTATGGTTGTTCCTGGGCAAGATAAATAAATGATTGAATAAGTTGATATGCAAACATATACTCGTAAATAGATGCGCAAATAAAAAAAATATGAAGGGAGTAGGCCCGACAACTGCCGCCAAGATAGGCGGAACGCCTGCCGATTCTATCGGGAGAAGGAAACAGAAGTAAAATATCAAAATAAGAAAGGAAATTAAAATATAACCGAATGATACAAAAATAACAAAACATGCAGAAGTAATGTGACCACTTCGCAATGAACACAAAGAGCAAAAGAAAACATTAGTGCGAACTAAACGTACTGCTGTAGTAGTGACTCACCCAGTATGAATAAGTTAGGCCACTAACTTCAAATAATACGGAAGTCTTCAGCAAATCCGAGCTATCTGATAGCATATTGTGTATCATTGGAGCCGCTGAGCCAGCGATGAGGATGATAGCGTGTTGGCCGCGCTCACGAAAAACTCAGGAAAGCACTTCGGACTCGGAAAGCCATTAGATCCGTACTCAGCACAGCAAAAATCTTAGGGCTTTCAAAACGGTCCAGAAAAAAGAAGCATGGAAGAACAGGCAGGGAGAACAAAGATAAAAAAAAAGAAGAAAAAAAAGCGTTGTGCGGTGGTGTGCGTGGGGCTGGGGATTAACAGACAAGTGTAATAGCTGTTTGTCAGAGATATCGCTAGCTCTTGGAGTCCGATGAAGCGTAAGCTTTGCCTATGACAAAGTCGTCACCTTGTCGCTGTGATCTATGGCTATAAGACCGTGGAACTGGCGTCCTAGTAGTGAGTAAACAGAGCGAAAAAGCTGCTGTGGCGCGTGGGTAGGAGATGGCTGAATGGTCTGAACGGCTGTACGGATAGATTGCTGCTATTTTTCTCCATGCACTCATTGAACTGATTGATAAATTACTGAGATCGAATGGACGTGGCACTTCAGTTTGACCATTCTTTGCCAAATAGAAATAAAAGGCTGCTATTTCACGCTGCGTGTGAAGTCAAGCCCCCCCCACCCCTCCCTCCACGTTGTCTCTCACTGCATGGCGTACCTCATTACTTTCACCAGTTCACAAGGGGTCCCCGAAACATCCATGGCGGACAACCACTGCTCTAGATTATAACTAATGCAATATTAACACGTGTTTGCGAACATTTCAAAATTATAGTTTGAAATTCAGTGTATTTTAAGTAAATGCAAGTGTACTTCATTTCTTTTAAGTAGATTTAAAGGTGAAGGAAATCTTAAAATCACACAAGTTTACGTACAATCAGTAGAAGAATAGACATCGCTGTTTTGTAAACTGCACATGTTCAATCAGGTGTAGTCGACAAACGTGCAAATATACAAACGTATAACTGGCGCCCCTATTGTGGCAATGTGCGCTGGTATTTTTCAAAGATCGTATTCCCCAAATGCATCTGTATTTCAGAACAGTACAATCTCACCTTCATGAAACAGATTTTAATGTTCGTATGACTGATTCCATTCCACGGAAAGAATGTCTTCTCGTGATTTAATATAGATGGAGCTTGCAAAAATATTACAATATTTTTACTGATCAATCAGCAAGTTCTAACGTTGTACTATAGTACGCAATGATGATGTTTTTTTATATACTGTAGGGGTGTAGAACTTTGTATAATAAATAAAAAAAATATTCATAAGTCTGTATTTTTACAGCCAGAATTTTCCTTCTTGTATATAGGGTAAGGTGGGGAAAAAATGAGACAAAAATTTGAAAATAGTGAATATTTATTTTTATTTCACTCTTTACCCTTAAACGACAATGCAGAAACTTTCCTTTGGGTACAAGGTATGTGCTACATAAATATCACCATGTTGCCACAGTTAAAAAGTTTATTTTAAAAAGAAATAAAAAATGCACCAGATGTCTCATTTTGCCCCCAACCTGCGGGGCAAAACGAGACAGTGTGAAAAAAAATTTAACTCTTCAGTTTTTGCAGTAGAAACACTTGAAATTTAACTCCGTGGGCCATCACGCAGCCTTCATCACCCCAGTCTTTGCACTCAACGCATTGAATCCAGACAAAATCCGGTGCTGTTTTGCTCCAAAACTCCTTGCAGATTAAACACCACCAGTCTTTCTTTGTGCTATTGTTGTATTTTGTTGAAAGCTTGCACTTCAATGGATTATTCAACGATTGGACGCTAGATATAATCTGACGCATCTTCTTCGCCTCCTTTTGCCGTTTTGGTGCAGAACTGCACGGGCGTTTCGTGGCTCTCAGCTTCGTCAGCCGGGCTTCGTGAGGGGGATGAATTTAAAACTGTGCTAGATTCAAATTTTCTAGCACAAATTTAGTATTGAAGGAAAACTCGACGGCGAGACGTGTTTGTAAACGGCTTGACTTGGAGAATCTTCCAAATTTGCGTTCACCTTTTGAGAGTATCTTTGGGAACGCGGAAAAATCTCAATGCAGCACGAATGGAGTGGGTGTCCTGAACAGCAGTCGTGCTTTTTCACGTCGTTTTTCTCCCAGGAAGCTTCATATGATATTCTCTTGTGCGTCCGAACCTTCCTAAACAATAAAATATAATATATAATGAGTGTAAGTAAATGGTTCACTTAATGATACACTCTCTAAGGCAATTCAATGCCTTTTTGTCGCGTTTTGCCCCCCTCACATGCCAAAATTCAAAAAAAATTCCGCTTTGGCCCCGCGCACCAAGTGAACTGAAATTTTGGTGGTATGTAGCTAGTAGTATGTAGTAACAATATAAATACTTACGTTGTTGTACTGACGCCACAGTAGCTTCATGCACGGATCCGAAAATTTGGCCGAGAAGAATTTCGCCGCCTTTTGACGGGTCACGAACACACTGACACCAGCCGCGTAATTTATCCCACGCGAACGCTGTGAGCAATCATCAACTTTTACACATAAAAAGGTGGACAACTACCAGCACCTCTCGCTGAAATATAGAAACAAAGAAAAGTGCTTTCTGTATTAGCTATAGAGGTCGGCAAAGCCAAACTGTCGCGTTTTGCCCCGTGTCTCATTTTGCCCCGCCTTACCCTACAACAGTCGTCACCATAATCGGTGCAATAGTTACAGAACAAAAAGGATTTGAAGTTGCATTTATTTAGAGAATACCTTCTAACCGAAACTCACTCCTAAATACTATATGAGAAGCAATAATTGTTCCGCCTTTTCGCGTTTTTTTAATACTTTTCCGTGATTGCGGATGGTGCAAGCATCTCTACTAGAAACCGTTCCACTGCAATCGTATTTCACGGAATATGATTTCTGCTTTAAAACAACCCAGTGGGACATTATCAACTGCTTTTTCAAATTTTCGAAGTCTGGGGTTTTTCAAACCTGTTTGGTTCGCTGCGCTTCGCAGCCACCTATTTCATTGGCTGCAACAACCCTCACTCCTGATCCATCTATTTTTATTTTGTTTTCGTTTTTGTTTTCTCGACTCTTTTTGTCTTATTTCTTCAAATAGCAATCGCTTTGCCAACTGTAACAACAACAAGTGATACCGTAATGAAAGCAGTTTCCAAGTTTTTCTCTGCGTGTATCGAGGTTGGAACCACAGGAACCGCAGGTCCATCAGTTTTCGTACTCGCCGGAGGCTGTCCATCGTTTGCGGCGATCGAAATAGCTTGCGGATACACATGAGGCTCATTTCGCGGCCACTGGGCTGCAAGCAAACGAATCGGCAACGAAGGAGAGCGTGGAGAGAGAGCTCACCGAAGATGATGTTGCCGAAGGACGCCATCAATGATTGCAACGCCCCAACCGGAAACGTACCAACTATAGGAACAACTCTTTATGAGAAAAAGAAATGTGAGATCCTGTCGGACGACCGATCGTTGAACGGCGGTTCTATGGGACGCTTTCAATCTGCGCCCCATGAAATAAAGAAAAATAAACGAGCCTGTGACAAATAATAATGGGTAACTCTAGATACGGTGAACCTGATGTTTCATTTATTTTTACCAGTATTCACTCCCCCTCTGATTTCATTTTCGCATAAGCAGAAACTTCAATGACAAAGGCTAATCAATCATGTCCGTAACTTTCAGGTGCGCTGTTGTGTGCGATGCACCAGGGCGTTAGCAATTGGAATTATAGAAGAGGAGGTTGGAAAAAGATAGATTAAGTGAACAATAAGAAAAGCACTTTCAGACATAAAGCATATGAGAAATGTGTAAGTTTTATGTTTCGTTTAGCAAGTACAACACGTTTTTTTCATCAAGGGTAGATGATAAGGGGGTGACATTTTTGCCCTACGATACCGAAGATGAAAACCCAAACATGTAGCAGAAAACCCTGACCATACTTTCATTTTTTTAAGTTTTCACGGTGGTCTTAAGACAGCGTTTTGAGATGTTGGTACATAACTTTGTAGCAAACAAAAATAACAGAAAAAAATACTGTACTTAAGAGGAAAGGAACCACAGGAACTGAATGAACTGAAGGGCCAGCCGAAAACAAAGCCACTGGTGGATAGAAGACCACAGGTCCTGCCGCATATGCGCAAAGTTTACCACAACTTAAAGATGGTGGCGAACAGATACAAGATACCTATTGTTTTTTCAGCTCCACGGAAGCTGGCCGGCCTCTGTCCGCTCATCGCAGTGCCGCAAAAGCTGACCTCTTGTGGTAAAAACCATGCAAGGCCGTTTGTACATTGCGCGGTGTGCGTGGTTTACGAAATTCCACATAGACGCGGGCAAAATTTATATCAGCCAGACCGGACGCTGCGTTAATGACAGGGCAAGGGAGCAAGAACTTTCGATTAAAAATAAGATCACTGCCCATTTATATATGCACTGTGAATCCTGCATGTGTGGGCCAGACCTTACTAATATTCGAATAATTGGAAGGAGCAAGAACACTGTGGCACGTGAACTTTTTGGGGCGTATTTTATCAATGTGAAACGAGCTGTCATAAGCATAAGCGCATTTTTTTTATATCGTGATCTCATAAGCGTGGGATTGTTCACCGTTGTCCTGCGCAACTGTAACTGCTAACATATCTGCATGTATATAAAAACGAGCCTTTTTCAAATAAAGTAGCTTGCAAGTTGACGCTCTATCCTGTCCCCTTCTTTTTTCGTTTACGTGGGTTGCGTCCTAAACATTTCTTCAGCATGAACCAGCTAGCCCAACAACACGTTCTAGTAAACTGTACTTGTTCAGGCACAACCTGATAAACACTCTTAAAAAAACAATAATTTTCCCAAAAGCGTAGCCTACCGTTAGATCGATGTGGATTATTCCTTAGATCGGTGTGCATTGAATCAAAAGCAGTATTCATTTGTGAAGCGCTGAAAAAAGCAGACATAAGTAGCACTTATTTTTTTCTGAAAAAGAAACACGGACAAAACATGATAAGGCTTTTGCGATACACAACCTTACTAAGTATACTGCAACTGTAGCACATTCTCTTTGTCGTCGCAGTGTGTATATCGGTTTGTGCCAGGTGTTTGCGATTTGTGTTTGAGGCGCGGTTTAAAGTCAAACGTTAAAAAAAAAACAGTCAAGGCTAAACTTGAAAATTAAGTTTATCAGCCAGCAAGCGAGAGAGTCAGATAGGAAAAGTACATTCGCTGAAATAAACCAGACGCAAGTCTCGCGCACTTACCTTGCGCTTGATCATGGAAAATGACTTTTTTGAATATGAGAACACAGAAAAAGAAGCCCTGTCTCAACAAATATGCAAAATTTCTTAAGCACAGATATTGCGGAGTAGACAGCTACACTGTAGGTTTGAAGATTTCTCTACACACAAGAAAAGCAGAGCCGTTTGAAGACGCTGTGTGTTTCTGCGGCTTCAGCATAAAACAGCTAGCAAGTCTGCAAATAGTGCACGCTAGCGGCAAAGGACATTGCGGCGGCGCAAAATTAAATCAGCGTCTTGGCAGGGTTGGCGCTTTAGCTCAGCATTTTGGGTGATAAGTGCTGGGTATTGCCTGGCGGTATGCCTTCGCTTGGAATCCTTGGTAAGCACTGCTAGGTCTTGCTTGGCCTGACCTCGCGTTCTGTGCGTTGTCAGTTCTGACTAAAAAAACACCAGATGGTCGAAATTTCCGGAGCCCTCCAATACGGTGTCTCTCATAATCATATCGTCGTTTTGGGACGTTAAACCCCAGGTATTATTATTATCGTTTCCAACCACGTGCGCTGAGACAAAATTTTCGGATTGACTGACCGTCTAATGCTACGCTTGAAATTTATTGACTTGAAGCTGAAACATCTACGAAGCTTTCTTAGAAGGAAGCGGAAGCCACACCTCACTGACTGTGAGAAAGCTGTAAAGAGAAGACCGAGCCTAGACATTGTGCGGGTGATGAAGCGATAATAAGTCAATAACTTGTAAATGTCCGAGTCTACGTGTGATCGGTCCCGCTTTATCTCAATTGAACTGAGCTTTTTATTTTTAACGGTGAAAGATACTGGAGAAGATCAATTCTTCGCAAAGTTTTTTGTTAGGACGTAAGTATTAGTAATCGTCCAACTGGAAAGGCAGCGAACAATAAGTGTGGCTTTAAGGCGTACATGGTTCGTTAACGAATCAATCTCAGATGGCATTTCACGAAAAACTAAAAAACAGAAGCGCCTCTTCAGCTGATCTTTCTGGATCTTCTGTCTTTTTTGTTTGCTCTACCCATGGTGTGGCCAGCAATACGACGGACGTAAAATATAGGAACAACAAAGCATTGTCTCCTTTCTAGAATCGCATTTGCTATGGCTGCTGCGCACAATCGAACCATATATGCAATATGAATTGGCGTTTCAATGCCGACAACGGCGATTAAATTTCTTCCGATCAAATCGCCAACCCTCAAGAACGTTTAAACACTATTGAACGGGACACAGGGTTGCCATAACTTTACAAGCAGCCTTCATATTGTTCTGTTTTCTTTTTTTCTTTTTTTTGCATCAATATACTCATGGTGGGTGTAGCTCTGAAGAAAGGAATTACTAGGGAGGGTGGAATTGTAGTATATTTAAATGACTCTCCCTTCAGTGTGCCATTATGTAGCAGTGTCACTGGTATTACAAGCCACTAAGGCAGGGGGTCTCAAACTCACCTCAGCCAGCGGGCCGCAGTCTCGCAATTTAGTCCCGAAAGGGCCGCAGTGAAGGAGGTAAGAGCGGGGGAGGGGGAGGGGGTACAATTTGTTTGCAAACGTTGGCATTTGAAAGAAAACTTTCATATATCTCATATACAGGTCACTTCGGAACGAGATTTGGTGCCAGGATTCCAGCAACATCTCGATACCGATCCCCAAATTAATTCCAGTCTGGACGCCGATTGCGAAATATAACTTTTGTTTCACGGTGATGTTTCAAAACAAGGTGAACGCACCGGATACCTCACGGAGACAATTCCTTAAACCAGTCAGGTCTGTGTAGCTTACGAACATATTTAATAAGAAAATATAAGAAAATTGTGTGGTGAGGACAGTCATGTGAGGGCCGCGGGCCGCAACCGAAAGACTCGCGGGCCGCATGCCGAAAGACTCGCGGGCCGCGTGTTTGAGACCCCTGCCCTAAGGGATGGCAACTGTTGGCTTCAATTCTATTCCATTGTGATAAGTAGCAACCAGGGCTCATTCTCCTCAGGTTTCTTCGGCCGAATTGACAAAACTTCTCTTTCGTAAGTGCACTTTCCCATTTGTCAACCTGCTTCGCTAATGATATGGGCCACACCTTGATTGGCTGAAATATTTCTTACGAAAACTTTTATCGTCAGAAGTTTTTTGTGAATACGGGCCCTTGTCTTTAATTCAGTCTTTGTTTCTGAGATAATGTTCCTGAAATTGTTCCCTCTGTAACGGTACAATAAATTAGTACAACCAAACCATTTTCTACTCGTTTATACCTTAAATGTGTCACATTCTGTAAAAACTTGCAACACATGCATTATTATAATGAGAGGAGAGCGGAAGAGAACTAGGTCTTCGTGCTCAGTTCTAATTTACTTGAGAAGTTTTTTTTTTCTGGTCTCTTCCCAATCGTCTCAGCAATAATTGCTACCTGCTTTATGAACAAAATAAAGCAGAAAAGAACAAACATAAGCCATTGAGTTGGATAACAGTGCACCTCTAAGTTCCAATAATTTATCGAAAGTTCTCAGCGTAGGGTGGGCATAGAGAGAGAGAGAGAGAGTAAAGTTTAGTGAAAGGCAGGGAGGTTAACCAGGAGAAAATTTCCGGTTTGCTACCCTGCACTGGGGAAGGGGTAAGGGGGGGATAGAAAGGTGAGGACGGAAAAAGAAAAGAGGAAGTGATGAAAAAAAAAAAAGGAAAGAAAACGCGCGCACACTCAAGCACGGGAGCGTCATAGTCGTTTGGCAAGTCCGGTTGACCGCAGAAACCTCAGCAGCGCCTTCGTCGCTTTCTGGTTTGAAGCTTGAATGTTCCTGTACTCCAAAATTGACTGCTCGGAAAGCGGCCGGTCATCGAGCCTTGCTAACGTTGCCGAAAGTTGTTGCCTCTGGGAGCTGTAATGAGGACAATCGCATAGGACGTGTGCAATGGTTTCCTCGCTGCCACAGTGATCCCACGCGGCGCTGTCTGCCATTCTGATTCGGTAAGCAAAGCTGTTGGTGAATGACACTCCAAGCCACAGGCGGCAGAGGACTGTTGTTTCGGATCGGGATAGTCCGGATGGAATTTGTAGTTGATGGGATGGATCCAGTCGGTGAAGGCGGGTATGCAGCAAACCAGTCGTGTTCCACATTGAATGTGTTATATCGCGTGCGAGTGAGCTGATCTTTGATGCTGCATCGTTTCTTGATAATGGAATGGCTTCCTGCACGCCCCTTTCATGAGCATTCCTGGCAGAATTATCGGCATGCTCGTTGCCGTCGATGCCACAGTGGCCTGGAAGCCACTGGAAAATGATGTCATGCCCTTCGTCTTTCAATTGCTGATAAGGTTCTCTTATTTCCAATACTAGTTGGTCTTGTGCACCATGACGCAAAGCTGACGACAGACACTGCAGGGCTGCAGGGCTGCAGGGTGGGCATAGCTCGGCGCACTTACTCATGAGTGCACTCAACTCACACTCACTCACACTCATTTGAACGTGGTGAGTTGAGTATGAAGTGAGTACTCATGCGTGTGAGCGGACGTGAGTGTGAACGTGAGTGAGAACTCATGAGTGTGAGTGGTCGTGAGTGTGAACGTGAGTGAGTACTCATGAGTGTGAGTGGACGTGAGTGTGAACGTGAGTGAGTGCGAAGGCTGAAAAAATTGTGGTGAGTGAGTTTGAGTGAGTACTTCCTTAAGGTGCCGACCTATGGAGCTCGGCACACTCACTCATTAGTGCACTCAACTCACACTCACTCACACTCATTTGAACGTGGTGAGTTGAGTATGAGTGAGTACTCATTAGTGTGAGTGGACGTGAGTGTGAACGTGAGTGAGTACTCATGAGTGTGAGTGGAGGTGAGTGTGAACGTGAGTGAGTACTCACGAGTGTGAGTGGACGTGAGTGTGAACGTGAGTGAGTACGAAGGCTGAAAAAATTGTGGTGAGTGAGTTTGAGTGAGTACTCCCTTAAAGTGCCGACCTATGAGGGTGGGGCACTTAGTCTTTGAACACATAGCTAAAACGCATAACCTACGAAAAAGAGCGGCCCATATTTTTTTGCCGACTTTCCATGCGGTGTATAAGGTGAGTCGACAGCACGCAGTCACCGGTCTTAAGCGATACGCAAACATGTAAAAATTGAATACCAACGCGACGCAACAAGAACCACCATCTTAGGGGTGGAGATCATTGCATGTTATGAACTACGCCTGCTAATTTTTCGCCTCTTTAAGCAAACCAAAACGCTGCTTTATTATAAGAGTCCTTCGAAAACCTTATCTACATTCCCTTAAATTCCGCGTCTTTAGGTCAGCGCATTTCAGTTCTGCACTGGTGAACCTTCATGATCAGCCCAATTTGCCTTTGGGCCGCAGTGGTGCTGATTAAAGCATCTGCTCGAGGTCATTGGGGAGGCTACCCAATGATTTATTGAAGGCGACTACAGCTTCTAGTTTAATATTTCTGTTTTATGCCGTCTACATCTTGAACGACGATGTCGCCTGCCTCATTGCAGTGGAGCTGGTGCGACCTTCTCAACCCACAGCTTCATGCATAACAGGTGCCGATAATCAGCGGCGCACCCCCCCCCCCCCCCCACACACACACACACACATTTTCTAATGCAGCTATTCTTCACTCCTCAACCCGTTTCTTCCTATCCCTTATGTCTCGTTACCCTTCTCTCTGTACGCACTTATTCCAATTTAGCGTTTTGATGGGACCATGACTATTTAGTAGGCTTCCCCTTGCACAAAGCGTACCCCAGACCTGCTTCTCTAACAGATGGGGCTTGTCTTTGCTCAAGCATGGCCAGACTGGAGTAGCGCGCGGGCGTTACTACGCACGCGCGCTTCTCCAGTCCGGCTGTGGCTCAGGCTAGAAGCGGTAGCGTCTAACCAGGCGTCAGAACTAGCGCGTACATTGATTCTCTTATAGAACGAGCGTCTACCACTACCTCGTAAGAAGGAGTTGTTGACGTAGACGGTAAGATCTCCTACGTGCTAAAAGTCGTGGCCTCAGTGACAATCTTAGCAAAAAAAAGCGGAGAGGGACTTTATCAAGCTAGTAATGCGTGCACTCCCTGTTTTCTGCCTTCTGCTTTCCTTGCGGAGCGCTAATGAAGTGGTCCAATGAACAATCTCCATGCCGGGCACAGCTTGCTTCGTGATTGTGAACCACTACTTTTTGTAACTGTTCGCGCAGTTAATTTCTTTCTTATATATATTTTTTTCTTTTCGAAGTGATAGCTGTTTAGCGGTCAGTGTGTTATCGCTTCGCGATGATAGTAGGTGGATGAAAGCAGACTTGGGGAGGGCAGGGGTATGTCCACTAATGGAATGGCGAAACGTGTCTACCCCAACATTATCAAGGCCACGGCTCACGCTTACCAGCTACGGGTATCTCCACAATCACCCACTGCCTGTCAACAATTATAATTAATAAGTTTTATTACCACCGAAATGTGTGCTATGTGTGACCAACTGTGCTGTCGCTGCTTAATTCGGACCTGCATATTCCCAGTTGCTTTTGAACATTCACTCGAGAACTCGCGGGACATTGTTCATAATAGAACTGCTTCATGATCTCCCATAACGCAGCCCACTGGTGAAGGTGTGGAACATGTGGTATAGTATACAAGAATCGCGCATAATCCCGGGCAAGACCTGTCGATAACTAGGGTCGTCTTTTCTGCAGCTTGTTATAAAGGAAGTAACCCTGCAGATATTTGCCCATTCGAAAACCTACCCATAAGAGTTCGCTCGTTGCTTGTCTGTAACGTGCGACGTCTGTACTTCTGGCAAGTGGTGCTTTTCGCGATAAAATAGCAAACATGCCTTAGGCTATTATCACAATTACCTATAGGACGCGGACACACTCCACAAGCAATGTGCCGTTCCACTACTACGTGAACTTTTGTGGGATAAGCAATCATTGCCGAAATGGGTCAAGGGGACTGCACGGCTGCTGGAAACATTACGCGGCAATTGCGCCTCAGAAAATGCTGGCGCCTCCGTATTATGTTCTTATGGAGAGTGGTCACAGCTTGTTCTCTACGCACTGCCTCAGAGTACTTGGCCGATTATCCAGCTTAGAGGAGGGCGTACTCTGAGCCCACCCGGTCATTTATGTTGGCGTGTCCATTAAGGCGGATGCGTGATTAGCTTGAGTGCGTCACTTGGGATGGCTCGGCAGCGTTCGCCTAACAGAATAATTTTCCTAGCTGAACGCCACCAAGGTTATAACAGTAGCGCATTCTAAAAGCACAATACATTAGTGTGTTCAACAAGGGCTGAAAGTTGGGCGAGTTGGTTGGGAACATCTTCAGAAAAAAACTGCATAGCAGGATGAGACACAAAGAAAGAATTCACGAAAACTGCGCTCGTTTTCGTCAATTCTTTCTTTGTGTCTCGTCCTGCTGCGCAGTTTCTTTTTTCAGAAGATGTTAGTGGGTTCATATCAATCCATTTGTTATTGTGCGCCCAAGGTTGCCGACTTTGCTCGCTTCAAAATTCTGTAAACATGCACTTCATAATCAAGCTTAATACCAAATTCTTAAACAATGCAGTTCATAAATAATCTGTGGAATACATTGATCTGTATCATTTACAACTGCCTTCTATAAAAATGTACATTCACAATAATTGCCGGAACTCCACTTTTGTCAAAGCCCCTGTAGCTTCGAAAGCACCATTCGAGATGTCATAGCTCACAACTCTGGGGTAGCACCAATGCACGCTTCGGAATGGACAAGGCAATATAACCTTATTCGAATAGTAGGCTTTCAACTCTTCTCAAAATAGAAAAAAAAAGTAGAGGCGTTTATCGCTGTCAAGGCTTCCTATATCGTTGGTGTTTCGTTTGTGCGCTGTTCCCCCCCCTTCCCCCTCTACTGTTGTGCCTTCATTTACATTTTGTCTTTAAGCCTTGAAGACTACCTTGAAAGTCTGTAGGGGACTGACATAGCGAGTCCGGAGGAGAGGCCGTCCAAGAGCTCCACCCCACCACCTTCAGCGTGCTGCTTAGTGCCGAGAAACTTTCCATTCGTTGTCGATTTCCAATTGCGGAATGAACTCAGCCGCGCCTTACGCGCTCTTTCTTCTATCCGTTTCACTTCCTCTATCTTTGATCACCTCTCTGCCTCACTTTTTATTACACAATTCTCGCTTGTGTATAATAGAAGTCCTATAATGCAGTTTCCATTACGAGTCCAAGGTAGCCGGAAGCGGCATCTTGAAAATGCCGTGATGTACTGAAAACAACGAGCATATCTACCATAAAAATGCTATTTTAAGGAAACACCGCGCATGATTGTTAAAGATGCATTCACAATAGTGTGCAACGTAAAAAAAAATTGGCCGCGTATCTGCGTGCTTCGCTGCAAATGTCGTCGGAAAGACGATAGTCTTGTGCCGGCCGTGCTACTATGTTTTGCCTTGCCTGAGACAGCACCTACTCCATGTTGAATCGGCCGCAGCTGGCTGGCATTGATAAAATAGAGGAGGCGCTGCGTGAGATTGGAACCCAGGGCCACTGCCAGCGGCAGCCCCATATCGTCGGCAGAAGGCTTTTTTGTGCATAGAGTCGCAGTTCGTGCGCAGCGTCGCAATTTTCGGTGCAGTCTACACAAACACTAGGGTCTTTAGAATTACGTATCTATGTATTTTCTAATAAAGGAACACATGACCTGATACTTATGTATTGATGTTGCGCCTCAGATTGCGTAATATTTGCTTTTTAATCGAAAATGTTCACAAGTATGAATGCAAACACCAGTTTAAGATGGCTGGGCGTTCAGCAACTAGTTAAACTTTGGCCGAATGGCTGAGTGGTTGAATCGGGTGACAGACAGACAGACAGACAGACAGACAGACAGACAGACAGACAGACAGACAGACAGACAGACAGACAGACCAAAATTTCTGAGTTGAAGTATCCCAAGAAAGACTATCGTCTTTAAAAATTGTGGAGCATCTTGCACACCAAACGATAATCTTCTCCGTCGTCTAAGCTATGGCTATGGGTATTCTTTTCGTTCTGTAATTTATTTTTTTTAAAGATCACCAGTAGTATTAGCAACGCAGCTACAGAGTATCCTATGAAGCATAAATTTGCAGGTTTGGTTAGGAGGGGGGGGGGGGGGTCGGCCTTTATGATGAGGCCAAATACAAAGAAAGCTGATGTGGTCACTTTATAATGCATAGTAGTGGACACTACTTAGTAAAAAAACAAAAAAAAAGCTAGACAAGCTTGCATTCAAAATAGTCGTGTTGTGGGATGTTTATATTGAATGATGAATCGCTTCAGCTATTCCTTCTGGGTGGATAACTCTCTGGGTGTGGTTCGCTTTATTGCGAATACACGACACATGCACAGAAAATGAATTGAATGCTTGAAGCTTCGGACACGCAAGGTCATCTTGCACAATCACAATGCCATGTTCCCGCTCCTCTGAATATCACAGCAGTGGCGGCCCCAACGCTACCGTTCTTAATTCTCTTAAATGGCCATAAAAACTTCATAATGCCCCCCCTCCCAACCCACACACACACAAACTTTATTTAAGAAAGGAGCAGTCGTATTGAAGATGATGATGCCAGAGCGCTGACGGCTGAGAAACTGTCAATGTTGTTAAAGAAAAGAGACGATGGCGTCCCTGCTGCAGGGCTTTCTAAATGGCGTAAACGGAGCGTAAATAACTAATATCTACCTCTACATTGCATTGGCGGCAGTATCGGTAAGCATCTGGTGCGATGAAACGTTATAAATTGGATACTATAGTATGAACAACAGCGAAAATAATTTCAGCGACTAGTTTACGAAGTTTCGTCTACGCTAAGTGTAACGCGCTGCACGCATGGCTAGTCTGATGGGGCACGTCACCAATCAATGGAGAGGTTTCTCTCCGCATCTACACAATACGCCATATGTGCCATAAAGGAGCGGAGGATTGAATGGGTGGGTTGAAAAGGCTGGCGATGTCGAAAGTCATGCCATGTGATATATTCCAGGCGGCCCATTTCTCAGTAACCATGTTATCCATCGCAGGACTTAATTACATTGGCTTATATCGCGTAGGAAGGGTTCAGATAGAGGCTGTGAAGTGCTTATGTTTGAGTTTGAATGACCGGGGCGCTGTCTGCTTTGTATTGGAGAGATAAGCATGCCCGCCATTCATCTACGATGGGTTGCGCCATGCCGGAAGCTGTGGATGCTGCGCTCTCTCGTCCGGAATGATTAAGATATAAAACTCGTCCATGCATGGAGACTACAAGGCGAAGCCCAGTCATCTTCCTCTCTATGCATACGAAACACTCGGCTTTGAAGTTCCCTTTATCTTGCTTTCTTAAGGGTAAAAATACACGGCGAAGGAATAACTATCGGCTTTGATTTTCATCGTATCGGGATTTTCTCAGGGGTGAAGATTTAATAAGGAATAAATTGTCTCAGTGTTGCTAGCCAATTGTGCTCAATAATCCCGAAGCTTAGACATGGCTGATAATCTTGGACAGATTTGTTTTTGCTGCTCAGTGGGAAGGATAGATAGAACAAGAGAGCAGAGGAAAACAGTAAGGTTAACCAGACGCTAGTATTCGGTATGTTGTATACCCTGTGCTGGCATGGGACAATACAAGTAGGAAAGAAGACGAGAAGGAGAGTGGTGTACCATAGAGCCAATAGAGGCAATGTCAATGGTGATGTGTGTTAATTACAAATATATTCACGTAGTTATTCAAGGTTGTTTTTTTTATATACCAGCGTAAAGAAACACTATTCTGTCTTGCAGCTGCGCAAGTTAACGAGGTAAATTCAGAGTATCTTGAAAAGGGTCAGAAAATGACATGCCATGATATAACACCATTGTTCATTTTTTGCCGCTTCAGCAAAGATAACAGGCTAGGGTGCCATCGCCCCTAAACAAAGGCATATTTTAACGCGACAGCGTTAAAGAGCTCGTCTCACAGAAATTCCGGCGTCGGCGTCGGTGTCGGGGTCGGCGTCGTTCGTTGTGAGCAAAAAATCATCATCTTGTCCGTGACCGAAAAATCGAGAAAGACGCAAATAAAATAAATAATAAAAACTTCCGGGTGAGTGAAGATCGAACCCAGGCCGTCTGCGTGGCAAGCAGGTGTTCTACCACACAACCACGCGTGTGCTTGGAAATATAGTAAAAAGTAACTTCCTCTGCTTGGAAATGCAGGGAAAATCACTTTCATGCTTTACAAACACACGCGTCCTGTATACAGGTGTCACAATACAACATATAATATCGCAGTAATATTGCGTGGTACAAGCGTATATTTCCATCAGGCGTCAGAACATGTGAATATCATAACGACTAGAGGCCGGATTTTTAGGCACTTAAAATCGCGTTTTAGGCGCCAAAAACAGGCAGGCAAAACACAGTTTTAGGCCCCAAAAATAGTAAATATAGGCACAATAAATATTTACAAAAACTCAAACGTTTGAAAAAAGACTTGTGCGACCTGTGTCTACGGCAGGAGAGCAAACAAATGTTATAGTTTATGGTGGCACAAAGGCGTCAATGGTTTAACTAGCCATGCTATTGGTCCGTTTTCCCGCACGGTTTCCAGAACACGGTCTCTTCTTTTATTGTCCAGCAGTGGTGAGTTAAGTGTCCACCGTCGAATAAACACACTCCTGGGTCTCTTTTTTTCTGGCATGGCTGCGAAGGGCAGCCCAGGAGCCAATAGCCAGACCGCTAAAAGGCAAGAAGGGTCTTTTAGCCTCGTATTGGCCGGGTCTAATCGCGCAGGGTCAATTTATCCTCTGTCTGTGAACACCTTAAAGGGCCCCTTACCAGGTTTGAGAATTTCGAGCTGGGAAGTGTAATGCATGCACTGGGCGCTAACGATCACGTCTGCCAAGACTTGGCAACGCTACGCGCCCCCTGAAAGAGGTGAAATGTCAGACGAAACGCCGCTTGCCCTTGATCTCGTGGGCGCGCGCACCAATATGGAGGAGGTGACGTACAACAAGGAATGGTCCTTGCGTATACGTCAGAGTAGTACGTGACACTGTGAGAATGATTCGAGGTGACATGTGTAATTTTTGCAATCTGTTGCTTGAATAGAAGAATGAAAGTTGTAGAAATATTAAAGCAACAAACGGAATCTGTGTGCGTTTTTATTTATTTTTTTTACTTCGAATCGAGCGCGATGCGAGACTAAGCTGCCTCCATTTAATTTGCGTCCGTGTGCTCGCCGTTGCCGCGTCGTGCCGGCGCCAGCCCTGACAACGCTTGGCGTGTTTTTGATGCATCGTCCCTGACAGCAGTTATAGCGGTGCGACGCGCTGTGTCATGCTAAGGATACATCATCGATGCCAGCCTCTCCAAGTGCATAGAGGGATCCATCCCACAGAAACAGGCAGTACACTAGAGAGAACGCCGAAACGATACAACACCGCTTGTGTGCACGACCTGGCTTGGCATGTCATGCGCACACAGTGTAACCTTGCGTGCGCATGACGTGTTGATGTGTCTGCGCAAGCAATCTTCCGGGCTCTGAGTTCCTCCGATACCGAAGAGGGCAGGGAAGAAATTTGGCTTGCGAGTGGCAAAGGTTTCAAGCTCACCTACCAGCATCATGCTTTCGCGGCTCGTAATGAACCAGTTAAAAAGTTCTTGCGGTACAAAGCTCTTCATTGGGCACGCAACAACTTCCAGTGTCTAACTAAAATATCTTATGTGACCTGGTGAAGCGCCCTTTAAAAAGTAAATTACAAACGAAACAAAAGCCAAGTGCACATCTGATTTTTTTTACTTGCACTGTACCTTCCCCTGACGGCACTCCATGCATGGTTTCGCATTCGTTCTCCATCTTCCTGCTGCTGCACAGAGGTACCTACTGTTTTCTGCCCCCCTGCCACACCAAGGTCTTCAAGGAGGTGCTTCAATTTCTTGGGAACACTGGACTGGAAAACCGGCTGTAAAAGCCACCCGCCACATCCTCGGCCACGGGCACCACACTCCTCTCCTCTTGGCCACCTTTATTTTCCTCTCACCATTGCACTGTATACGCAGGGACGTGCTCCCATTTAGGGTTGTAGAAATAGCGCCTTTTCCTCTCCTCCTCTTCCCCCTGCTCCAACCGCTCGCGCCATGTCAGTGGTGGGGTAAAGTGGCGGGCGCGTCCCATTTCACTGCTGCTAGTGGTTGGTTACCGGAAGTTTGTTGATTCTAGGGAACTAGGTTGTGGCACCCCATAGAGTTCCGAAACGTCAATTTTGCCCGGTAACATGAATTACGGTCTCAAACTCTACTCGAAAGCAAAATTTGAGTTTAAATAGTGCTCATATGGGCGCCGTTCTTGAAAATAGGCATTTATAGGCACTTATAGACATTTAGGCACAAACCCCAAAAATAGGCATTTAAAGGCACTATAAAAACACTATAAAAGCCCTCCTTAACCCCTAATTCGTGCTCATATATCAAAGTGGCACGATAGGAACGCAAGGGAAAAAAGAGGCATTTGCCTAAAATCCGGTCTCTAATAATGACATCGTGGTTCAAAGCCGGCCACCCACTACAAAAGGCACACACGTTACCGCACGTATTCCCTTAAGATCACGTAGTGGGTGCATAGCAAGTTCGAAAACATTTCCCGCTCATAATTGCTCGTGGTTTAAAGCATATGCTACCCATTACAATTACATAGCATGCACTAAGTGATTGAAGTACGCACTAGGGACAGGATATCGCTATCGCGTTCAACTCTTAAAGGCAACGCTTAAGGGTCCCCCCAAATTTTTAAATGTAAATTATATTATTCCCCTATTAACATCTTTCTGAGGTTCAAATAGAGGAAATGCCGTGTTTCAGCACATTGAGATGCATTTGTGCGAGAGCACCTAACTTGCCCTATCAGAAATATGAAGAAATGAATTGATGCCATGAGGGTCACCGCACAGACACAGCCTTTGAAATGAAGGGGACTTTGAATGTGGGAGCATGAACTAAACGGCGGACGTTGGCGTTGCCTATCTTAAGTGTTGCATTTAAGGCGACGCTGCAGTACTCCCTAGCATTCCTTGGCTGATCAGATACTGTGAATGGCTCTTTTTTATCTAACAAGCTTTCGCTACACAAGTAACCGTGCTGGGCTCAGTTAGTCCTCGCATGTAGTCGAGGCAAAAAAGAAACAACATTGTAAGGTGTACAGCTTGAAAGGGTAACAATTTGCTTTGATGGATTGACGACGTCGTGACGTCTTATGGTTCGGACGTTCTGTTGAGACCACACATCGCTCATCGAAATCCCGTCATCCATCTTGAAGTGTGCTTCCTGGTTGATAGAGAACTCCAAGAATACTCACGCGAGCTGACGTCCCCACCCTTGTATTCGTTTTTTGCTTTTGTGTAAGCACCTCGTAAGCTCAACGCCCAATTTTTTTTATCACAGCACCATTTGTATACGGATATCCACAGCTCTAAGCACTCGCAATATAGAGACGCCCGTACGGGGACCAACGATGTACGGGCACGAGCAGGTTCTGAGGAGAATACTAGGACGCGCCCTTACTTCCAACGTCCTTACTTTTTTTTTCCTGGGAAAACAAGCTTTCATACACATCCCAGTTCACACACTATTGAGCAAGCACTCTTATACAGGGTGGCCCAGCTATCACGCAGTGCGATTTAAAAAAAAAAAGGAACGGTGTTACGCGAAGCAGACCTAGTGCATATTGTTCCCCAGTATACTGTAGTAGCTGCTACTAATATTTTTTCGTTAATGAGAATTAATTAATTAGTCATAATTATATTCGTAACTCCAAAAGTACTCACCGAATTATCAAAATGTCAATGAGGCAAATGTGGGCCTTTTGAAATGACATCTGTCTGTGCTACTTTCAACAACGTAATGATTGCGGGCTCATTTTTTCCTGTTAATAAAGAAAGCCCGCGAAATACGAAAAGTGACACGTGACTATACTGATGCGCACATCAGGAAGCAGCGCCCTCGAACAAGCTCACTGAGAGGTAGCCAATATCAATGAAAAAAATGCAGAAAGAAAAAAAATATGAATCGCGCTATCTGCCACTTCCCGTCCAAAGAAACGCGCCGCTTTGATCTTACACAGTCAGGCTGCAATCAGGACAGTGCGCCGGCCGCGTTACCAATGAGAACAGTTGGCCGTGAGATATGGATAATGATAGTGACGTACAACTGGGCGGAAGGAATTCCTGCAAAATTGCGACGCATGTTGTTGGCGCCCGATCAGCACGCTCGCCAATGCGCTGAACGCTGTCTCTGGCAACGAAAAAAAGGCAAAGCGGTTGCTTGCAGTAAGCTCATTTGAGGGCGCTTCTTTCTGTTGCGGGTGGGAGCGCAGTCACGTGTTATTTTTCAGATTTCGTGGTCTTTCTTTATTAGCAGGAAAAAATGCGCTCGCAATTAGTACGTGATTGAAAGTAGCACAGAGAGATGTCATTTCAAAAAGCCAACATCTACCTCATTGACATTTTGATGATTCGGTGAGTACTTTTGGTGTTACGAATATAATTACGACTAATTAAATAATTCTTATTAACGAAAAAATTATTAGCGGCTACTACAGTATACTGAGAACAATATGCACTAGGTCTGCTTCGCGTAACGCCCTTCCTCTTTTTTTTTTAAATCATGCTGCGTGATAGCTGAGACAGCCTGTATATCACAGTGTTTCGTGTACAACACAATAAGCGCTGCTCCACATTCAACTGCCACTACCAGAAACCTTAACTGCCGGTGTGCGCGCCTGGTTTTCCATAAGTGCCTAGGGCACTCCATGTAGAACATCACGAATGACATAATACTTCTTGCGTAGTCGGAACATATAAGCTGGGCAACAATTTGCATGTTTACGGGACACCGCATCGATTAGTACACAGCACTGGACTTAGTGCGCGTTGCTTTGCAGCGTAATCTTCCTGCCATAATCACACTGTACCCAGTATTTAGCGAACAAAAAAAAAATCCTGAACATGGCAAATTGCTGCATACACGGACGATCCACGCTTCAACTTACTTGGTATACTTATATGCCCTTCAGAAAATGCTGGTAATTTTACTTGCCTTGTCGCGCAAAATGTTTTCGTGCCTAACAAAATACTCGCAACACTTTGTGCTCTTCGCCTCGCATGTTCTCGCTAGAAGTTCGCCTGATCAGGTCTCAGCAAGACCAGGTGTCCAAGTCTATTCCGTATCAAGAAAACTTACGTTTTCAAAGTAATCAACTACTGCCTCCAGTTTACATGGCTGCACTCGGAAACACAAGAGGGCAAAGTTTCCAGAGCTTCTCTTTCTTGCGTAAGTGCCTTTTCGTATCGTTCAGCCGGCTTCGATAATGATATTTCCCTCATCATGATTGGCTGAAATGTTCACATACGAAAATAGCTTAGAGTAAGACGTTTTTTTTAATGGGGGCGTAGATCACGTGTTCGATCCTGGCATCGGCAGCCACATACCCGGGCAGGATGCACACGTCTCCGTATTTTCGCCTAGATTTGCCTAGGTGAATGCCAAGTGGTCAAATCTTGTCTCAACATTGAGAAATTTTATTATAGATTAACTGTACAAGGAAAACGTATACTGTGTTGCGCCTACTTATTGAACCGCTTAGAATATACAATGGCTCCCTATGTTCGACTATTCAGTTAGTGGTTAGTAAATATGAAATAGAATTATTTTTAGATGCGAAGCATCTTATGCTCAGGGGCTCTGTCCATCCCTCCCGCGTCCCGCATCCCGCATCCCGCATCCGGCCACTTTCATGAAGTAGGGAAGCACCCATTATGCGAAGCAGAACACTGTAGTAATATGAAGGCCGTCAACCACTATCACAGTCATCAGAGTCATGGCCGAGAGCACAGAGAGGATGCTTAGCAATGGCTAGGCAGGTGGTGTCTGTCGCCCAGGTTGACCCCATTCCTTGATCTTGCTTGCATTTGTTTGGAGGGGGGCTTAGTCCGTCCCTCCTTCCCACACCACCACAGCGCATGCACGTCCCCTCCCCCCTCTCTCTCTTACGCTCACCCCCTTTCTCTCCTCTCGGAATCCTCTACCCTACGGAGCGTCCCACACCCCCTACAGCGCATGCGCGTCCCCTCCCCCTATCCTCTCCTGCGCTCAACCCCACTCTCTTCTCTAGGAATCATCTACTGTACGGAGCCGGTCCCCCCCCGTCCTTTCCTCTAGGAATCCTCTACGGAGCGGCGCGCACGACAGGTGGTGTGACAGCTGCATACTCCGCTGGGGGCGCCACGGTAGTTCCGCGGTGTGAAAATGACGGAGCGCGCGCGCCTCATTCTCTCTCCTGCGCAGCGCCGCGATGAGCGCCCGGACCGCTGCCGTGAAATGAGAGCGGCGACATTCCTCCCGCTCAAGCTAATTATCTCCCCGCTGCTTCGCATCCACAAATGGTTCCCTTTAGCGGGAGATGGGGAAGTTTTTTTTCCGGTTTTACATATAACTCCTCGTTTTAGGAAGCATTTCTTAGCGAAATGCAGCACTTTGAGTTTTTATATCTACGTATCTATCTATCTATCTAGCCGCCTACATCTGGGTGCTCTCGCGATCACCTCTTTAACTTGGTGAAGGCCAAAATTGGTGTTCGAGGGTGAGAGAGTTTTAGGAATATGACTGTCAGGTCACGACATGAATAACGTAAAAATCCTGTCGCGTACGTCGTCAAACCCTTTCCTCCAGACTAGTGTGGCACATACCCGTATACCACGGGCCACTGGTATGTGCCAGAGGTAACTGATAGTTTACATCTACCCCAGAACAGCGAGGGGCCTATTTACGCCAGGCGATTTCAGTGTGTAATCCACAGCAAGCGGCCGCATTGCAGGGGCGCCGGCAGGGTCATATATAGCAACACAGCAGTGTGCAGCTTCAAGATTGCTGGCAAAGCACTGCGCCCACCTCCATACGCCGAAGACACAGACGCAAGCTGCCGAATTGCCGACGTCCGTGGTGCGCGTATAAATTACAACGGCACCGATATCGTGCTCGTCACCGTTTACTTGAGCCCCGCAGCGCAAAAGGATTGCGCGAAAAGCTTCTCATCTACGTTCCTTGGCAATCACGCCTGTACCAGAGTTACTCCTCGCAGTAATAATTCTGTCGAGAATAGCATGCCTATCATCATTGCCGGTGACTTTTATGTGGGTGTCTCAAAACCCAACAACACCTGGTTCACGCAGTAGGTGAAAAACGTTTTCGATGTGGACAGGGCCTCTCACGACCTCGTGCCCACGACGTGCCCGATTGACACCACTGTTCCTCGAGCCCACAACGAGGAACAGTGGTGTCACTGATCACTTCTTCAAAAGAGACATCAACAATTTTCAACATCTTAACTATACGTCCTACATCAGGTTGCATAGGTCCCTCGTCACCGCAATAAGGGGCGAATATGGTAAAACAACTCTCGTTATGCTGCTGGTGCTGACCATTCACATTGGCGTTGCCCAGTTTAACGAAGTGTCAACAGCCCATTGGACGCGTATTCGTTACACGTGGACATATGGACACACGGGACACGTGGATGCGTATTCGATATGTGTGTTCGCCAAACCACGATCTGTGTAGTGGCGCAGCGTACAGCCTCGTCAAGGCAAAGCTAGGGCCGTGACAATGGCGCCGAAATGTTTTAACGCGATAGTGTTAGAGCGCAGGCTCGAAGAAAAAGACGTCTTGGTAAAAGTTATATTGAAATCACGGCTTTTGCACTCAGCGACTTCAGGAAATATTTCGTTAAATTCATCTTCGTGGCCAAATTAGTTCGTTCACGCGGATTGATGAAAACACTGAATCTTAAGCGCATTAGCCGGGAAAGGAAAATTTATTCGTTAGACCGTAACCTTCGTAATATCGGGTTTCATGATTATCGAGTTTTAATAGTTTCAGCAAATGAACACGATGACTATATTCAGAAAAATGAAGTGAAACTAGCTATGATAATGAATTGCGTTACTTTTATTGGGGCATTAGGCTGGTATGTTAAGCTCATTTGCCAGGAAGAAACAATCAAAGATATGAAATCCGTTAATGCACCAGCTTAGTGATTGGGACACGCTAGAAGGAATGAGATAGGAGACGTGTAGACAGCGCTGTTCTATATCCTGCTAAGGAATCGCATACACTGGCCATTATTAGTGAACGCCAGAGCTGAACTCTGCTTTGGCTTGGCAAACAGCGCAGCGGGTAATGACCGCCTGTGCTCTGTGCCACAAGTACACGGCACCAATGCGTGGCAAAGGAGGGAGACCATTCATGAATGTTTGGCGTAGACAAACACTGGGGCCACGATTGCTGGCAAACACTCCCACGCTGCTGCGCAGCGGCGAACGACTTCGCACCGATGAGGGGATCACGCACGTGTGCTCATTGAAACTCCCGCGGACGAACCTGGTTACCTCTCATTGCCGTCCGAAGCATTCTTTTAATCAAACGCTTGGAATCCTACTGCCGGACCAGTCGGGCTGTTCAGGCCTTCTTTGGTCGAACGGAGATAAATGCGCCAGCATATTAGTTTCGCCCACTCCATGTGCACCTTGAGCTGGTGCGTTTGCATCTCCAGGACAGCGCTCTGCTGCATTAATTGGGGTAATCGTAGTGCAAGGTTTGATGTACAGCATTGTTTGCCATAGATGTTGCATAAGGGGAACTTATAACGACGTCATAGTAAAGCCATGGTTGATAGACCTTTTTTTTTCGATATGCTATAGGCATACCTTGCTGTGCGCAAGACCTCGCTATGGTAGAAAAAGTCACAGTTTCACCGCAAGGGTGAAGCAATGAATGCGATAGCAAAAAATTCTAATGTTATACGAAGTGAGGCTGGCAGCTAACTCTTTTTGGATCCGATCTCACGCAACTCTAGAAAACGCTTGTTTAAGAGAATTCTCTTCCCGTGCGGCGTTGAGAGCGCAGCACGTAGAAGGGGTACACGGCCCTCCGCTGTCGGCCGCCGAGAAGGGGAGATAACGCGCGCGCCCGCGCTCGTAAAATCGAAGGTCGCCCCCCACTGTCGGCCGCCGAGAAGGGGAGATAACGCGCGCGCCCGTGGGACCCCGCCCCCCTCGCGTCTTTTCACGCTCACGAACGACGGGCGGGGCCGGTTATATATATACATATACATATACATATACGGCAAATGACGGCGGACGACAACGCCGGCGGACACCGGCGGCGGCCAACGGTCGGCGGCGACGCCGATGGCGAAAACCAGCGGAAAGTGTCCATATAATTGCTATCGCAATAAATGTAAAACGACAAATGCTCTAGTGATGCCATTTATAATTTTGCTGCATCAATTTACTGTGGCATCGGCGTGTTTAGGTATATGGACGCATGACAGTGCTGGTTCATTAATTCTTGTGTATTAGATAATACACAAGAATTATGTAGCATCAACGTGGCCGTCTATAAGAAAATTAGTACACACTCGATTTTTATAGACTCGAATGCTCAACGTTCGCTTGTTGAGCGCTGTCAGTACGCTATTCTCTCTAGTTATGACTTGTGCCCACATGCAGATGGACTTGCAAGTTTTGTGGTGTGTTCTACTGGTGCGGCGTCGAAGGACATTTTGAAAGTAAAACTGTACGAAGTGAATTGGATAGCGGAAGACGAATAAGTGAAAGAGGACATTAGTCTACGTGGAAAAGCGAACAGGAAAAAAGATGTGGTTGCCTTTTCTAACGCCGGAGAAAAAAGCACGAGTGCTCCTGACGGTTAGAATTCGTGACAGACGAATTCCGGACACAAGCCAACAGAAAAGGCCATGGACCCGGTAGCGATCCCTTCGCCCATCAAAGTGGACGCCTGCAAAATCAGCCTGCAGTCGAGCCAGTGGTCCAGAATCACGTGATCCTGCATGACTGCTACGAATGAACACCTTTTCCAGTAAAATTTCAGTGGCCAATTTTAATAGCTGCCAATAATTATGTTAATGATACTTCAATAGGCCAACAGTTGCTCTTCAACACAATATGTCAACATTGGCCAATGGTGTGCCAATAATGTCTTAATCATTTTTTTGTAAGGGTCGTTCTGCACCTGACTCAGTCCTGCTGCACCACCGTAGTTTAGTGGTCATAATAGTACTCCCTGAAGGTTCCCTGACTTTAGCTTACGACACGTTTTATACGTCCCCTTCAACGCTTAATCACTACAACGCATTTGATAAAAAATGAAGCATCGAATATATCGTGCTATGCAGTCTAGCCTCCGTAGTCAAAAATATGCTGTACGAGAACCGTAAGCGCTTACAGATGTGCTCGAACTGAATGAGAACGTCATCTAAGAACTTTGCGGCTGAACGGTCGTAGATCTCGTAAGACCTTGGTGCTTCCTCAATTTATACGGCGCAGCTAGGTGTACCATTCCAAGAAGGCAATTTCACATGTTTCCAAAGGGCAGTTTGTGTAGTTCATGCTTGTGCTTTCTGCACTTTGCTCACGTGCACATGTAGCTAGCTGATTAAACGTGCACTAAGTGCAAGAGCTGGCACTCTAGGTCTATCCATGTCCCTTTATATTAACACGGTGGGGACAAGAAAACCAAATCCTGTAGGCGCGCCTAAATGTTAGGTTCAGGGCCATTGCTTGGCATTGTATGCCAAAGAGAGTTCGCATACAGCCTCGACTTTCGATCTAGTGTTGTTATGAGGTAATGTATTTCAATAAAGCGAAAAAACAAAAAAAAACAAAATGAGTAGCTTGATACGGCACTTCGAATCGATAAATACGAGATAACATTTACTTGTCCTGTAATTGGGAAGTGCGTCCGCATTTGTGCTTAGGTGACTCTAGATCATTACTGAAAAAAAAAAACTCTATTTCAGGGATTACCTGAATTAATTCTCTGTGGTTGCTGTACTGAACCCTGCTCGAGTTAAGCTCTCTGGGGGGCACATAGAATATCGCCATCCCCATCGTTCCGCATTCGATTTCGTTAGCTTGCTTTCAGAATATGTCCCTTGGTCTGAATGGGAGAGCATTTGTCTGTTCGCATTCTTCGTTGATTTTAGCTTGCGGCAGTGGAATGGTCGTTTCGGCATTATATTCTATTCAAGTATGATGGCAAAGTTTTAAACTCGCAGCCTAATTGAATTGGGTCGAAGGCAATCTGTCGCGTACGTGCGCAGTTCTCGTCTTTGAATGCCCGAATTCTCCAAGACTGGGCGGAAATTGGAGTTCCGATTCAGGTGCGCACGTAATGAAACAAGGAAAGGTGGTACGCTCTTCCTTCCGGCTCTTCCGCTTCCAATCATAAACGACTAGAACCATGAAGTCGAACGGGAATCTGTGCTCGATAATTCCCCCCACGTATCTCGTTTTCTTCCTAATGATCCTTTGTTTGAACTGTGCCGCGGGTTTCCGAAACCAGAGCGTGGGTCTAATACTCAAAGAAACAAAGTTTCTTCTGCACCTCTGCACTTTCGGTTAGAGTATCCTCCGCAAGAAACTACTTGGAATATCAAAACAAGGTTCTACGTGCTCTGAAGCCCGAAACAAAGCAGCCACTAGTGGCTTCTCAAACTCCAACAGCAGAGCTTTCGTAATTGATTAAAATGGCAATCAATGTATCCTCGTGTTCACTTCGCCGCCAGCGCTTGCTCTGCAGGCTTGTGCAACGCTGACCTCTGTCACCTGTTTGATAGATGGGTCAGTTCCTACAGAGCTATTTGTAAGCTCTGCGCATTGAATTGTCACCAAAACGACATGACGAAATGAACCTGTCCCTCTTAATAAGCACCTTTCTTTGAGGTGCCAGTGACGTTCGTCGCTGGCGCCCCACAGAGATATGCACTCTTTTTTTATTTTTTTACGTGGTAGTGTCTTGCGAAATATTCTGGGGTCTTCCAGCACAGCACATCATATTGTCCCGTTTGGAAGTGATCATTGATAATCTTGATTTTTGACTTACTGAGTCATCGTATAAATAGCTGCAGAAGGCACACATTACTACACTTCAGTGCAAAGCGAATCGAATTTCGCCCAAATTTTCACTACCGATCGTTTCAAGTGAGCGCGTATCGCTAATGTCATGCAAATTAATGCTCTTCTTTTTGAAATGGCTGTTTACAAAAATAAATTGCAATTAACTGAAAAAATAATAGGGAAATAATTTTCAAGTGATAACAATAGCACCATAGCCTACCAAGTTACTGTAGCAAATCTATAAAAACTTAGCAAATGTAGCAAATAAGAAATGGCTTATAGTTGTCTTTTTTTTCCAAAACGCCTACAATTGTTCCCCTCGCTTTCGATATTGACCACAAAGGAATGGTAAAAGCAGCACACCCAGCCACCACTACGCTCAGATTACATAGAATGAATACAGCTAAAACGAACCCATTTTTTCTAGTGTTTTGCTGCATGCCAAGATTATTCTTTCCTAATCTAGGACTGCGGACTACCCTTAAGAACCCATGAATTGAATGTCTATTTGGATATCCAGAATTAGATGTTTGTTTGATGTTAATATATGGTTAAGTAAACTAGGCGACATATAATGACTATTTTATTACAAGTATAAGCCACGTTGCTCTTGCAGAGCTTACTTTTCCATCGTTGCTCGCCGACTGTGTAAGCTCCATCCAGGCGCTGAATTTGCTATAATTTTTTCTAGTTGCCATGGGACAATCTTCTCCGTGGCATTGCCGTGTGTCCGGTGTATGCTTGTTCTCATGGCTGAGTTGCAGCGTCTAGAAACGCGAACATTTCCGTGGCAGCGTGTAATTACGCCGGACCACTTTTACTTTGGTACTCGGGTTGCTTCATTACGCCAGGCTTTTGTGCAACTGTCATCAAGACTTTCACAGCGCCAGAACTTTCTTCTGTCTAAAGCGGCAATGTCGTGAGAAAGATGAGCCTTGCTCCCTGGACCTTTGCAGATTGCCCCTAACAGTGGAGCAAAGGTGGCACTTTTCTTCGTACAACAACTAGTTTGGGATCTTTTGATGACGCATGCTATACGATGCATGCAGTTTCATGGTGCAATGGTGCCTCTGCATAACTTAGTAATGTTTTAAGGCCCGTGTTCTTCCTTGCAGAGAACGCGTTTATGATGCAACACAGTCATGAAAAGCTTTGCTACAAAGTGAAGACGTAGAAAAAAAAGTGCGAAAGGTTGAAGAAAGGTGTGCGGCTCAGGCAGCAGCGCCGAGATTGAGAGAATCACAGGTGCGCCTCACGCACAACTGTGTTGAGCATCTCCAAGACTCTGGGGCAAAATTAAGGTACTCCTCGTATGGCGTAAGTGGCAATGCCACGCCCAACAAAGGTGGACTGACTCCTGCTGCCCTGGGCTCACTTCAGCAGAACTTCTAACGGGCACAAGAAACTTCTAACGGGCACAAGAAAACCAGAAAAAAGTGCGCAAAAAGGCGTCGGCATTAACAAAGCTGGTCGCCTTGACTACTCTACTTCCGTCCACTCCTTATTCCTGTACGTCGTTTTTGTACTGCTTAGAAAGAAATCTCGTTGCCTATCGCTGAAATGTAGCAGCTGCTAAAAACCAACGTTCGCGTATAGCGCAGCAAATTTTTAATCTTAGTTAGCAAATACAATGTGGTCATCTTTAAGCGGAGATTTTATCTGATTTAATAATACGACGTGCTTTGCCCTGGTCTCTCACACACCTAGGACCACAGCTGAAGATGCAGTAGAGGATGTGACATTATACTCGGTGAAAAACTCTTCCTAATTATTGTGAAGCTCACTATAAAATTATTCGAAAACTGATTTAGAGCTGATATTGAAATCAACTGCAACAGTGCACACCATTCAATATATAGCTGGTAGCATCTTATCACAGGAAGCCTGCGCATTGACAGGGGCCTGAGCAAACTCTTTACTGTCTAAGATATAAGCGGCCCGGCTATGTTATGCACTTCAGCGTTTGGTTTTTAAACGCGAAGCATTTCTTAGCGAAATTTGCCGAGTTTGAGCGTATCTATCTATCTATCTATCTATCTATCTATCTATCTATCTATCTATCTATCTATCTATCTATCTATCTATCTATCTATCTATCTATCTATCTATCTATCTATCTATCTATCTATCTATCTATCTATCTATCTATCTATCTATCTATCCGCCTACAACATTGTGCTCTCCTGGCCGTATCGTTAATGGCCATTATACCCAATTTGGTATGGCATAACATTACTGTATGACGAACATAAACGGCTGGTCATATTATGAAAATCGTGGCTAACTTGTCATGAAAAGTATGATTTACATGCCACGCTCATGGCGCGCTCGCGGCCGTTTCGTTAGCTTGATATACACCAAATTTGGGATTGAGTGACGTGACTATATGACGAACATAAATGACAGGTGGTAATATGCAAATAATGACGTGCACGTCATGAACAAAATGATTTACATGCCACACTCATGGCGTGCTCGTGGCCGTTTATTGAGTGACATGACTGTATGACGAACATAAATGACAAGTGGTAATATGGAAATCATGACTTGTTATGTGCGACATGGCTTGCGTGCCACGCTCATGGCGCGCTCGCGGCTGTTTCGTTAAATTGATATAGTACACCAAATTTGGTAGTGAGTGACGTGACTGTATGACGAACATTAATGACAAGTGGTAATTTGGAAATCATGACTTGTCATGTGCGACATGACCTGCGTACCACGCTCATGGCGCGCTCGCGGCCGTTTCGTTAGATTGATATAGTACACCAAATTTAGTAATGAGTGACGTGACTGTATGACGAACATAAATGACAAGTGGTGATATGGAAATCATGACATGTCATGAGCGACATGACTTGCATGCCACGCTCATGGCGCGCTCGCGGCTGTTTCGTTAGCTTGATATACACCAAATTTGGTATTGAGTGACATGACTGTATGACGAACATAAATGACAAGTGGTAATATGGAAATCATGATATGTCATGAGCGATATGACTTGCGTTCCGCGCTCATGGCGCGCTCGCGGCCGTTTCGTTAGCTTGATATACACCAAATTTGGTATTGAGTGACATGACTGTATAGCGAACATAAGTGGCAGGCGGTAACATGAAAATCTTGGCATGCATGTCATCTACAACGCCATTTACATGCCACGCTCATGGTGCGCTTGCGTACAGTGCGCTAGCTTGATATACACCAAAATTGGTATTGCGCGACGTGACTGTTTGACGAACATAAATGACAGGTCCTAACATGTAAAACATGACATGCAAATTATATAAAGCATGATTTGCTCCTTCCTGGCTGCTTCGCATTACATCGATTCCCACAGTGCGTGGGATCTGCCGGCTTTTTATGCTTCCTCACATGGGATTGACATACGTTGAAGCTTCCTGCCTTTTTCAGCACGTTCAGCAAAACGAAATGGACATCGCGTAAAATTATCAGGTGTAAAATTATCGCGTGTAAAATCAGCTACCTCTATATATCACAATTCCACGCGTATGGCTTTTCGTTCAGCTGTTACGAAGGTATTTACAGTCTAATACTAGTGGCCTAAAGCTGCTGCCTCTAGCTCTAGATTTACACCTTACGGCTTTTATTTGTGTGATACATATCCAGAATATTTTCACAACTTGAAATTACAAACGAAAACACAAAACCAGGACCGATTATTGACGCTAGCTCTAAAAAATTGCTAAACGCCAGAAAAATTACAGCAGGTAATTCTACAGGAAAATGCAACGTTTCAACATTTTCAGGGTCCTACAATTGACAAAATAGAAAATGCTCAAAAACAACTGAAAATATTTCAATATTTCAATGGCATCGTTCTGAAAGAAACATTACGCTCAGACGTCCTTTCTTTTTATGTGCACCTGCATAATTGCCCAATAAACCGTACCACTGTTTATGCTCAAGTGTTCATGGTCAGTCTGGCTGGCTCAGGAATCCAATAACCGAAAGCATAGACAAAGCAACAGCTGTATAATTGCCAAGAAACAAAGTTTACTCACCACGTCACTTTATGTAATATGCACTTTACTTTTTCAATGTTGAAAGCTGGGAGGGAAGGGATGCTCCACATAATCATCTTCATATGTAAACAGCGACTACCGAAGCATAAGCACGCATAATACGTATGAGGGAGTCACTTTTTATATTGGTTTGCGTTGACGTTCTGTGTTTTGTAAACACGCTGTTCAGCAAGCGTCCGAAGTAGCAACGATTAGTTTGCCTAGATAATCTGATAAAGATGTTTGTTGTTTGGACCTGCTTATTCTTGCGTTTAAGTGAACGCAGACACGCAATGGGCGACCGTCGTAATAGATAGAGCCGCGAAGCTTCTTCCAGCGATTTCGTACGAGCGGCAAGAAAGACACATAATTAGCTGCAAGCCAGATTAACGCCATTACCGGGAGATAAAGGAACACACGTTAAGTGACTAAGTTGTTAATTAAAAGCTTAGAACCAGCATTTTGTTTCTTTTTTCATTTCAATGCGTGTCTCGCGTTTCCATCAGAGCAGTCTTTCTAAACGTCGCTGCGGTGCGGCTGCTCGGTGGGCTACAAAATCGAGTATTTGCAAAGGTTGAGGTAGTGCGTAGTATTAATCATTTACTGATACAGACTCAAGCTCTTACCGGGTCGGCGGTAAGAGCTTGCGTCTCTTACCTAGTGCAGCCCTGTCATATGGAATCGTGGTGACTAAAGTGCCTGCTGAGCGTTGTCTGCAACTCCAGCGTGCACGGCCCCATGCACGCAGGGGGTAAATATTCAGCTACGAGATCCGTGATAATCTAATATACCACTCACTGTGCAGTAGAACACTGCAATCGGATTTTGATTTCTATACTCAGTGAGCGGCTCACTCAGTGTTCATAAAGATGTCCCTATGCGTAAAATATCTTTTCGTGACATAATATATGTTACCATTCATTAGCTAAAGCAACACATAGATAACCGGGTAAAATCAGAGCGTACAGTGCCCACGAATTGACTATAGATATCAAATCACTAAGTATGGCGATAGGTATGCGTAATTGCTCGAGATAATCACATCACATCACCACAAGTCTCACCATTTAAATCAGTTTATATATTGTATTTTAGGCGTCCGAGTCGAAATTACGTCCCTTTGACACAATATAAAGACGCTGGAAACAAAGTTACGTGCATTACTTAGCCCTAAGTAATTGTTTGTGTATCCATGACCACTGCACCTGCAATGGTAGAAGCGTGGAGCCATGTGTTGACAGTTTTCAAGTCTGCAGAAGCTGGAAATTAGATTGATTTTTGTATATACTGTGATATGAAACGATGAGCGTGCCTTGGCTTTTTATGTACACGGCGATCTTACAATCACATACGTCGAATTAGGAGATAGCGATAAAAGTGCCTCCAGCAGGCCCCTCCACTTGTTTAATAGTCTACACTTGAGTCAGAACGAGCGGTGGCATAGATGAACTACTGGTCTAGCTGTATCGTGTAGCGCAGTTTACCAATGCTGCCGACATTATTAATATACATTAGGCTCAGAATGATCATGTTAAGCTTTGTGTGACATCTGCAAGCGAATGCTGAGTGACAGCCCAGGTTCATCTTGCGAAACAAATTGGCGGTGAGATGTACGGCGGTTATAATGTTACGTGTAGGCATTAAGAGGCTCACAGAAGCGAGCGAAATTCGTCCGCATCAAAGTGTGAGTCCGTCTGCAAACTTGTTACAAGACCGTAATTGGATTTCTCTAGAATTCTAGCGCGGACCTATTCGCTATGTACACCACGCGCACATCGCTTGTTTGGACAGCGTGCGAGCATGCCTAATGCTCGGAGCAAAGACGTGATGACGGAAACAAATGTCGCTGCTTTAGGAGATTGCTTCCTGCAGAGTAGAAGTTGTTTCAACCGTGTGCTTTGCAAGCATATTCCCAAGATGTGCGATGGAGGCGGGATAGCGTTATCTCATTACTGCAGTAGCGAGCAGCTGTCTGTGTCAACAACTCATACTTGCACATCGCCACTTAGCGCGCTCCCTGGTCGTTTGTCTGAAAGCTTTAATTAACCGACTCCACGCTCCTCCCATCGGTGCGACAAACTTTAGCGCCGTATCGCAGTCCGAAAAAAATGTGAGTAATGTGTATGAGAACCGAAGCTGCATTCCAAAGATGCACATATAATAAAAAAAGCCAGGAGTCAGGGAAATGCTGCAGCTAGTGTTGACAACTCGTAAAATGATGTGGTGGAACCGACGTTTCGAGAAGCCGACTTGTCTAGACATGCCCGCTTGTCGATATGTCGGCTCCAGCACATCCCCTCTTTACGAATTTTTTTCAAACATGCGAAGAGATGCATGTGTACTATTGAGAGCTGATATTGCTCATGTTTATAAAATGATGTGTTAATTTTAGGAAATAGCATAAAATTTAAGCATTAATGATGATAGGTAAGTATCAAGTACACATCTGATATTCCAAAAAAGAAGTGTTGAGATTTTGAGAAATAGGTTGCCAATCATTCTGTTTTGATTAACTTATTTTCTGAACCACAACATAAATTTCCAAGAGATGAATTCGTAGACAGGGGGTGCTCCATCTTCCCCTAAACGTCTGCCTTTATTGATAATCATTTTTGTGCCTTCTTTTCTCTTTATTGCGGAAGATAGAAAAAAAAAGGAGCACGGCTCAAACCAGACCTGCGCAGATACGTACCTAAATTTATAATCTCGCATTGCGATTTGGTGGAACATATTTTGTGGTTATTGATGTCAATAAGGCAGAAGTTTGGAAGATGGGGGCCTGAAGTGATGAACAATTGTTGAACCATTAAAGTAGCTGGAGCTAATGTTACGACACATGGAGTTGTCTTCATCAGAACAACAATTGCCTCCCTTAGGAGCGTTGCTATGAAGGCAGTCTTTGCAGCCGCCGGCTTTTTTGGTATTCTTATTCAGCATAGCGCTGTCTACCAGAAAGTTTCATAATTGCTCTGACAACCGAAATTCGTCCTTTATGTAATGCGATATAGGTATTGGCATTGAATATTAGGTTATAAACATTGTTCAGCAAGCTGAAGTAATGGATCAAGAAACCTAAATTTTGTTAACTGTAGCATACACTTTCTTTCTTTATCTACGGTTAGCTGGCTGGCTAATCCTGCTCTGCGTGTCGTGTAGTAGTCTTTGCAATGCATTCGCAAAGTGGTGATTTATAGAAATTGGCCGAAAACAGTGTGGCATGTGGCACTTGTAGAATCGTGTTGTTTAAAAATATGCACTAGAACAATGCACACAAAAAGAAAAGTTCATTCCGAACATCCAGGCTCACTCAGCTGAAGGCTACATGGTTAGAATTTGACAATAAAGCCAACGTTGGACCCGAAAAAAATAATAAAGAACCTTGCTGCGGCCAGCAAATACTGCCGTAACACTGTCATATATTGGAGAATGCCAGAAGGAAAAGCAAATGCGCTATTGGAGCTCAGGATTTGAAGGCACTTTTGGAATAATTTTTTTTAATCGCCGATAAAAAGTATTCGCTATGTGACAGACAGGATTATCTTTCTCATGTAGTTATTTATGGCAGTACGATAGTTGAGAGCAATCACATGACGGGACATTTGTCTCAATAAACGATCCACATTGTAAGTTTGTTAACCCTAAACGTAGCAATATAGACCGTAGCAATAAACTCGTTGTCACAGAGGCCTATTTCGATGTTCCAATGCGTATAATTGAATTTTTCCTTTTCTTCGAGTACCCCGTTTAGCTCCTGTGATTGCTCGCTCGTAATTGGATGGCTTTTGAACGAGGCATGTTTGCCAGTTTGGAATGGGTCCCTTATTTCCCAAGAGCACATTCTGAAATCACTTGCTTTCTTCAATGGGCTATTACACGTACAGCGTGTTATGCAGTACAGTGGAATTTTTATGTTTCTTCCTCGCGCACTGTCACATAAATTGCGGATATTGCTGGGTTTGCTTGCAATTTTTTGTTCATTCTTCCTTACCTGCCTACGCTGTACGAATCAAAAGTGTGTCACTGCGATACGAGTAAAGAATTATTTGAGTAAAAAGAAAGAGTAGTAAAATAAGCAAAAATGTAACAACAAACGGACAGAAAAAAATCCACGCATCTCCACGACGTGAATCATGACGACTGGGTGAAGCTCTGGGTATCTCTGAGACAAAATTGACGGCTACAGAGAAACATGTCGGTATTCGCCTGTGGATGGTCTTTAGGGTTCTTCTTCTTCTTCTCATTATTATTATTATTATTATTATTATTATTATTATTATTATTATTATTATTATTATTATTATTATTATTATTATTATTATTATTATTATTAATATTGTTGTTGATGTTGTTGTCGTCGTTGTTGCTGTTGTTGATCAACCTGTTATCATATATAAAACTGCTCAAAGCAATGGGGATGAGGGTATGCAGTTGTCTTTAAGACACGACACCCTCTTCCTTTAGCAGAAGTTAAAAGGACATAGTGAGAGAAGTAGGAAGATATTTGAAAACAAAGGGAAAGAAAACTTGCACGGGCGGCAACGCATCATATTGCTCGCAGAGTCTGAACGTTAGAGACTCTCGAGTGGGAAATACTTAAGTATACTTCCTTTGGAGTATCATGTTCGTTCTCTTTCAACGTATAGCAACGTGTTCTGTGTAGAGAGGTGTCGCGTAGTCGCACCGATGGCAGTTGCGGATGAAGTTCAAGATGAATGGAAAGACGATGATATGTATCGAACAAAAGCGCGCGGACATAGGAGGCACCGCTGGGTCACATGTCTGACGTCATAAATCACTACGTGTCCTGTAATCACGCGGACAACAGATGTCCACTGGTCTTCTTGGGCGATGGAACATGAGAACGACACGAACACGGTGCAGGTGACAATGCCTGGCGTGGATACAAAAACCATTGTGAGCAAATTGCACATCGGCTACAGTTCCGCAAAAGTAGTATTCTTGTGCGGCGAAAATTGCTATGCTTCCTTTAACCGCACTGGGTATCGCTCACGTTGCCTGTGTCTGCAAGCCCGGTTTCGCCGAACAAGTGTGGAACAAGTTATTCGGAGGCAAACCACCAGGTGCCGCGCTACAGACGTTTGCGGGGTGGTAAAGAAATGAAACAACAATCTAACGATACACATTCGCGAAGAAAAATAAAATAAACAACTATTCATAGACGCAGAATCTCTAACTCACAAAATGCCATATTTTGAATATGACTTGCTCTTTTCTTCGACAATACTTTTTTTGGACATAATAGTTTGGCAACGCTTTGATACCGTACAATGCATGAAAAACAGGCACCTGCGAATAATGCCAAGGCTGCCAACTTCTTCCCATTCGCTTCCATCCGATTACCTACTTTTTAGCTGTTTTTCTTTTTTCTGCCCGTCAATCTTGCCAGGAAAACCGGAGAAAAGAAGCAAGTCCAGTCGGTGCGCACATGTGTGCTGCATAGTTGGCGCGTTCCGTATAGATTTGCGCGATCATGAATTTTTATTGCTGCATCTATTCTTCAAAACGGGATGAAGTCTTGTACGTCATTTTCGAGTGCCAATCTAACAGATGCATCGGCATGATGCTCATTTCCTATTCTGCCACAGCAAGTGCGCACCTATTGTCTATATGGTGGTATGGTTTGTGCTTGTTTGTGTATTTAGTTTTTGCTATAGTGAAGGCACTTATTGTTTCCCTATATTTCGGCTAGGTTTCTTTCAATATATCGGTACAATCGATATTACAACTTGAGAAAGAAATAGCATCAATCTGTCAATAAATATTAAGTAATTGCTGCTCCCTTTTTTCTTCACGCCGCAATACATATCATTGTCTTGATAGCAGCTTGAATTTACACATGCTTTTATTACAACAATAGGCGGGTGTTCAAAATTTAGTTTCTCCTATCAGTCGGCTCGTCAGTTTTCGCGCACTGAGGATGGCTCTTGTGATCGACTTATAGTCTACCTCAGGTCGTCTCATAATTGCCAGCTTTACAATTCCAGACATAGCAAATCAATAATAATAATAATAATAATAATAATAATAATAATAATAATAATAATAATAATAATATGTGGGGTTTAACGTCCCAAAACCACGACATAGTCATAGCAAATCAGTACTAAGCCAGAGCAGTCAGTCTAGTATTCACGTTTTCTTAATTTCAGTGATACTTTATTCCGCTGACAAGGTTTAATGAACGCATAACTTTTACTTCAGTCCAAATGTTGTGCCCAGAAAAGAATATTTTGAAATCACAAGAGAGGTGTAATATATGGGATCTGTCGCCATGAAGAAAAACAGCTTCGCAGTGAAACAACGGAACACTAAGTATGAAAATCAGCCACTGAAATCTTCGTTCGGCTGTATTGAAATCGTTCCTACCAATTTGTGCCTTATTAATTGAGCTCTTTTTTATTTTTTTCTCAATTAAGACAATGGGAGGCATTCTTCTCAGAACTTGTAATGCGCACTTCCTTATTTATTTTCGTTTAAGATATAGCATCCTTCCAGTGTTTTCTACAAGGCCCATACCAAAACCAATTGTTCTATTCGGAGAAAGGAGATAATAAACCTTTTAACGTATCATTCCGCATTTTTGCCCAACCGAATGAATCCAACGAATTGCGCCAGGGAAAGCACGGGGGGCACTAGTATAGTCCATGATGCTCTCAGTTATTCGCGCTTCAGATCTACTGAAAAGCCCAGGGTTTCACGGTGAAAGTTGGTATTGCGCTGCTTTGCTCGAAGGTGCGACTTTCACCCGCGACTATGGTCCCGTAGTTATGGTGCTCGACTGCTGACCCGAAGGTCACGGGATCAACTCCCGGCCGTGGCGGCCGCATTTAGGTGGAGGCGAAATGCTTGAGGTCCATGTACTTAGATTTAGGTGCTCGTAAAAAAAACACCACACAATCAAAATTTCAGAAGCTCTCCACTACGGTGTCATTCATAATCCTTCATAATCGCATTATGATTTCGGAACGTAAACCCCCAATTGGTCCCAACCGACTCCCGACCATGGTGGCCGCATTTGGATTGGGGAAAATGCAAAGCACATTGTGGACGTTAAGGAACGCCAGCTAGTCGAATTTAATTCTAAGCCCCCCACTACGAAGTGCTTCATAAACATATCGTGGTTTTGGCCTTTAAATCCTGCGAAGTTATTATGTCTGACTGGGAAAGTTATACAACAACCGCGTATGTAGCAAACAGCATTAGTCGTGCGCTCATTTTCTTCTAGAAAACCAAGCCGCGTGACAGAGACTTCATCTCTTTTTTTTTTTTTTTTTGTTACAGCCGCATCATGCATCGTATCGCCGCTCGATAAAAAGCAGCGTCACGGCACGGACAGACGGCCAGCCAAGTGTTGCCTGCTTAGGCGAGGCGCCTCGTGATCTCGGGCATAGGCACCGTTGCCAATCTACTACACGTTTAAAAGAAGCAGATAAGCCAATAACGTTCTCTCCCTTTCGCCGTCCGCTATGAAAAACGAAAGGTTACCAGAGGCGGCGAGCCTAGCGCGAGGCTAGCCGAGACTCGCACGCAGTCGGCCGAAGGGCAGTAGGGAAACATCGTGGCTGCTGTAGGTGCGAGTAGCGGCTCGGCAGCGAAATGAAGAAATTTCCTGTAAGAGTGGTTATAACCTGTGTGTCTGCGTGTGCGGTCGCAATAATGGCAGCCGTCATATGAACTTTCTGCTATGTGACCAAACACGAGATGCAGCTCGTTTGCGATGCTGTGAGGCCAGTTGTGTAAGAGGTAAGGTATCATTTTCGCGAACTTCCGTGTCTTGCATGCATTGTGCCCTGTTCTTTTAGAGCGCGAGTGGGATAACATTCTTTGGTGAGGGAGACGCAGCGGAAACTGACATTTTGAATTTCCTCACGAAAGAAAATTGTGAGGAGGGGTGGTTTGATGACCGTGTCCTTGCTGTCAGCTTTCTTTCCGTTCCTAGTAAGTTTCGCGACTTAACCTTGATTTTTAAAGACTAGAAAAACGAGCACAGAAAACAGGCGGTAACAAAGTTGCCGCACGTGGTGCAAAGCTTAAAATCGCTTATGTGTGTCTTCTTCGTGCGCAATTTTCGACCACAGTGTTATCCATTGGCTCTCGCGCTATGTCTCTCACTCAGTAGTGTGGGCCGTTGACTTCGCCGCAGTGATGAGAGGTCGCCTGTGGAAGCTTCTGCTTTCTCGTGTCACAATATCGCTTAACAGAACGACGCTCTTAATTGTCATTCGTGGGATGGTTGGTTATGTATTTTGTTACGTACTACAAGCCGCAACTCGTGAAATGGCTCGTGTCACTGCAGTAAATCACGTGGTTACTGCCACTTCCATGCGTTACCAGACACTAAAACCTAGTTTTTATTGAATAATTCCTCTTTGGTGCCTGTGTCGCAGATGCAGAACCACTAATAGCAACTGCGGGGGGTTTTATGCGCCTAAACCGGGATATTATTCAGGGACGCCGAAGTAGAGAGCTTCGAAAAAAATTCGACCGCCAAGTTTTATTTAACGTTAACCAACAGTGCATAGTCCACGTGCCTCTAGCATTTCGCCTTCATTAAAACACGACCACCGCGGCCGCGAACGAGCCACGTCTTCCGGGTCAGTAGCCGAGCAGCCGAGCACCGTAACCACTGTACCACCACGATACGGAGCCACTTATTTCTTGCGTATTTGTCTTATGTACATTACTCAGAGTTCGAGCTTGTGTGTGAGTCTTCAAACCAAAATAGAATCTTATTATGTTGAAGCTCTTAAGCTGGAATTATTCCGTCGAAGACCGACGCTGCAAGGGAACGTTGTGTGTTCACACGCATGACGGAACAATCTTCTAGCTGCTCTCTGTTCTTTTGTCGGCGTCCTGTATCCATAGCACGAATCTTTCAATGCGAATTTAAAGTTTGACATGGCACCCCCCGTAGTAACGAATCGTTGTTGCCAGTAGAGATGCAGATGTGCGTGGAGGTCACTTGACACTTGCAAGCAGCTGAGCGAGAAAAAAAGTAAAACAGCAAGGGAACAAAACGTTACAGACAGCAGACCCTCACTTGCTTGATGTTTGTTGAAATGTTCCCAACGAATCGGAGGGGGCGCGCTTGCGACGTCATAAATAAAGCTGGTGAGTGAAAAAAATTCATGCTGCTCCACTTCATGCAAACAGGTTAAATAGCGAAGCTGGTGTTTTCCCCCGTCACGCCGTTGCTTTTTTTATGGATAGCTACTGCTTTACCCAGCAGGCTATTGCTTCTCTGTGTTGCTTGAAGCGTCAGTGAGCGAGTGACGCTCCTTTTCTTTGCTTCGATCATTTGCTGAGTGATTTACACTGACATTATTAGTCACGAGCGAAATACTAAAGCATTCTTGGAACCATCACATCCCATTAGTGATTACGCCGGGGCACAGGAATTGCTTCCTTGATCCGAAAGACACTGCGGATGAGGCAGCAGAGCGCTTTTACCTGCATGCAGAAAATATTGAAAGCACGCTTTTAAATGCGAATGCATTTCTTAGTCGGGCTATGTCAGGCATCCGGCGTTGCCCGGCGTTGTCCGGCGTTGTCCGCGGAGGAGGAGGAGGAGGATAGGTTGAGTAGGTGTGCGCACCGGCAGGTGTTATCTCTCCGCTCTCACTCCCTCACCCATAGCAACAGCTGCGGGCGCGCGCGCTTATCCTCGCCCCTAGCAACCGGAGCAGGTGGTGCGGGCGGAGTAGCGGAGAGTGAGTGGAGAGGAGGAGCGTGCTCTGGTGTGTGAGGGCGCTCGCATCGCGGAAGCTCGGCGGAGCTCCCGCGTGTGTGGAGAGAGTGTAGGAGAGGGTAGGTGCAGTGCTTCGCCGCTCCTTCTCTCGCCGTTCGCTCTCTCTGCTCCCTGCGCCCCACTCTCCCGTCCGCTCGCTCCCACGTATATATAAATGGAGTGAAGCGCGCGCGAAATGCATTCGCATTTCCTTACGATTCCCTTCGGGGAGGTGGGGGCATTTTTTATCTCCTTTTTTCAATTCGTTCTTTTGTGTGAGTTTTGCACAATCTGCAAGAGAAGCAGTGCCGAGCGAACCCCACCAATGGGTGATGTTGCGCCATATTTTCGCCGTCCATGTCATGCTCCAGAAATCAGAAACCAATGCAATAGGCCATTAAGTGGGATTGGGTGGTCGTAAATTACATTGCAAGTCGTTTGTCTCACCATAATATTCAATTTTGGTAAAAAAAGCAACAAGATAGGGAGGGGGAGCTGGGGTGGCGGCAGCGGTAAAGAAAGGCAAGAGTGGTTGTCATAAACTACATATCTGTTCGATATACTGCGAAACAGAAATAAGGTAAAATAACAAAGAAAGAATGAAGGCCTGATAACAGAAAATGAGGCGGATCTCCTATATCAAGCGGGAATGTTACGCCATGGTAACCATTACAGCTCTTTAGGAGCATCTTAGAGGTGTACTTACACAAAAATCTTGGTGTGGCGTCTTTTTCAATTTTTTTTCTGCGATATGTTTCTGGAGGCCTATTATTCATATCCGGCACATCGCTTGCTGCAGCGTGCGACAAGTAATTAATTGCAGCCCGTTTATTACCTACGAGTCTCAGTTTCAGTATGGCAGAGCTCCGAGAACGACAAGCCGCCATGTGCACACAGAGATGTGAAGAACTTCGCGCCGCCAGCTTGGTCTTTCGCATTGCGGCCATGATGCGGCAAAGACTTCCTTGACTGTAGCCTGCTGGCGCAAGCACGACAAAAGCGCAATGGCGACTATAACGCCACGATTTAGCTGGGCATCTTGGAGCTCGGCCCCAGTGGGGACGTCAGGGAATATTTGGGGCACCCTTGAGCTCGCTTTGCATGACTTCAATGTCACGAAGTATCGCGTATGTCAGTGGACAGGGTATCTGAAGTTCCATTACCTTCCAAGCTGCATTCGCTGTTCAGATTTTGTAGGTGATACAGGCATCTTCATGAGAATCGATTCCATAAGCTATCTCAGGCATGAGGCAAAAATGCTTGAGGCCCGTGTACTTAGATTTAGGTGCTCGTTAAAGAACCCCAGGTGGTCGAAATTTCCGGAGCCCCTCACTACGGCGCTTTTCAAATAATATGGTGGTTTTGGGACGTTAAACCCCAACAGATATTATCTCCGGAATGAAATTTTGTGTCAGTACCCATTTGACATCGTAAGTAATGCTACTGGCCCGTATTAACCACAGTATTGATTAAAGATTCCCGCTTTGTACGTGTACGAGGGGTAAAACGACATCTCAAATAAGACTCCTTGTTCTCGACAGCAGAGCGCGCCACGAACTCCGCTGCTTTTACTGCTGTCATCCTGAATTCCCGGCCCTGTGATAGCCATTTGGCGCGCGTGACGGTGCAAGTTTAGCGAGCGCGCGTCAGGAAACCACCGTCAACTTATCGGCCTACCACTGCAACGCAGCCGGCGAATCGCGGAAGAAGCTGATTTCGTTCGCTCAAACCACGGCTGAGAGCAGCACGGTCGCGGCGCGCGAATGCGGTAGTCACGTGGCCTTTTTTGTATTTCGCGGGCTTTCTTTGCAGCTTGGAAAAAAGTGGTACACGTTAGACTTTCTTTATCGCAAATAAAGCATTGGGGGGCTTCTGAAGACGCTCTCGAACTTTGCAATTCTCATTTCTTGTCTAAAGTCAAGATTTATTAATATAGTTAAAAAATCTTAATTAACAAATTGATTAATTACAAAAACAAACAATTGCCTGTAGTGCGCAAACTGGCTGTCAGCAATATGCAACTGATTTCAATCGCCTGCCTCTAATATTGTATTTTTTAACCCTAGGCTAAAGATAGCTGGTGCACCCGCTATAGTATAGTACAGCAAGAGTTGGCAAAGGGAAGGTAGTGCGATGAGGAGCGATTGGAAGCGAACAAGGAAGGTCAGGAACATGGCGGAGGGTAATGCATAGCACAGCCGTATATAGTATAGCAAATATAGCAAACTGTTTTACTTAATCCTATGGTAATAAAGAAAGACGTTTGCGTCGGGGCATTCCGAAATACAACAGAGTAATCGGGTCTGCGCAGTTATAGAAAACACTCTGGACGAGTGTTCGGCATCGAATATTGATGGTGAGACTGCGAGAACGTGCATTTGTAATCTGAGTAAGGCAATGTTTTAGTCACGCCTCAAAACCTACACTGTCACTCCGGCGCTCCCATTACTTGAGTCTAAATGCTTCCGTAATGCTAGCGAACACGAGCAAAGACTACACAGGAAGACAAGGGACAAGTACACAGGTGTGGGACACATGTGTAGTTTATGTGCGTCTTCGCTAGTATTATGGCAGCATTCAGTCAGTACCAACTTGCCAGCTAGATGCATTAACCTTGTCTAATTTTGCGTCAACATGCGTACGTCATACAGCACCTTCCTAGTATACACGTGCACGCCCCAATGCACACCCCGATGCACGTCCAAATGCACGAAACACGCAGTAAATGCACGAAAATTCTGGAACTCTAATTCACTGAGCCGTTATGAGAGTAATCGGAACATTAAAATGTAATTTCACAAAAGCTTTTGGCGTTCATTTATAGAACGGAGAGGCCAGAAGAAGAACTGTGAGGAGGGAGACCACAATCTCCGCAAATATCATCTAGCATGCCCCCCAATCCCCGCTGGATCTTTTCATATCCCGCCGGATGAGTTCAGGCGGCAGTTGACGCTCGTTGGCCATGTTTGCCGCAATTTTCAGTGATATCAGAACATGGCTCACCATCCACAGCTTCTTTCTTTCCACTATCCGAGGCAACGGCGTGTGGGAGATAAGATGGTATACTCCAAACACTCCCCCGTGCGGGCGTGAATCGAACTTCACTTTTCGGGACGGGTTCACCTCGGTTTTTATATCTTTGTATTTCTCCCCTTTCTTTCTATCTCTCCCTCTCTGTTTTTCTCGCTTCCTTTTTTTTTTCTGTCTCGTTTTCTTACTCTGTATTTTTTTTCTATATTTTTCTTTGATACTCTCTCCCATTCCTTTTTTACTCTTTCTTCCATTCCTTCTGTGTATTTCTCTTTCTCTTTCTAGGCCTTTCTTTACTCTCTCTCTCTCTCTCTCCTCCTTACGTTCACGTCCCATTCCCACCCTCTTGCTATAATATGCTATGCAATGCTATGCTGTGCTCAGCTAGCGTGCCCAGTCAGCTGCGTGGTTAGGACACTCGCATTCAGATCATGGGTACGCGGGTTCGAATCTCGCCTCGCGAGAAAAATTCTCCCGTAGAATTTCTCTCTTTCTTTATCATTATTTCTCTTTTTCTTGTCTCTTTCTCTTTTTCTGTACTTGTCTCACCCACCAGTGTTGTTGCATCCCGCGTCAGAGAAATCGGCGCACGTGCTGTGGGAGCGAAGCAGAAGATGAAGAAGACGACGACGATAAGGAAGAGGACGAAAAAAGCACGTGCCGGTTCTTGTTTCCTGTTCGGTGGCAACGCGTGACGTCATACCTGCTGCGCCCGTGCGCACGTGTTCTGGGAATTACATCATCGCTCAGCTAGGTTTGCCCAGTCCACGGATTACACCTTACGCCGGGCTTAAAGAAGAAGAAAACCCGGCAGATCCCAAGCATCGTGGAAATCGATGTAATGCGAAGCAGCCAGCAAGGAGCAAATAATGCTGTACATAAAATGCATGTCATGGTTTACGCGTTAGGACCTGTCATTTATGTTCGTCATACAGCCACGTCGCGCCAAACAAATTTCGGTGTATATCAAGCTAGCGAACTGGACGCAAATGCACCATGAGCGTGGCATGTAAATCACGTTGTACATGACATGCATGTCGTGATTTTCTTGTTACTGCCTGCAATTTACGTTCGTCATACACACATGTCGTGCAATACCCATTTTGGTGTATATCAAGCTAGCGAACTGGACGGAAGCGCACCATGAGCATGGCATGTAAATGGCGTTTTTCATGACATGAATGTCATTATTTCTATATTGCCACTTGTCATTTATGTTCGTCCTACAGTCACGTCTCGCCATACCAAATTTGGTGTATATCAAGCTAGGGAAACAGCCGCGAGCGTGCCATGAGCGTGGCATGCAAGTCATATTGCACATGACATGTCATGATTTCCAGATTACCACTTCTCATTTACGTTCGTCCTACAGTCACCTCACGTAATACCAAATTTGCTGTATAGTATATCAAGCTAGCGAAACGGCCGCGAGCGTGCCATGAGTGTGGCATTGAAATCATGTCGCTCATGACATTCATGATTTTCATATTACCACTTGTCATTTATTCTCGTCATACAGTAATGTAACTCAATACCAAATTTGGTGTATCTCAAGCTAACGAAACGGCCACGAGCGTGCCATGAGCGTAGCATGCAAGTCATGTCGCACATGACAAGTCATGATTTCCATATCACCACTTTTCATTTATGTTCGTCATGCAAAATGTCTGATCATACCAATTTCTCGGTATATCAAGTTAAGAAAACGGCCGCAGGAGCACCACTGCCATGGCGTGTAAATCATACCGTTCATGACAAGTTGACAAGTTAGTCATGATTTTCATGATATGATCAGTCATTCATGTTCGTCATAAGGTCATGTTATGCTCTACGAATTTTGGAACAAATCCCATTAACGATACGGTCAGGGGAGCGCAATGCCGTAGTCGGACAGACAGACAGACAGACAGACAGACAGACAGACAGACAGACAGACAGACAGACAGACAGACAGACAGACAGACAGACAGACAGACAGACAGACAGACAGACAGACAGACAGACGGACGGACGGACGGACGGACGGACGGACGGACGGACGGACGGACGGACGGACGGACGGATGGATGGATGGATGGAAAGTCGCCGAAGTTCGCTAAGAAATGCTTCGCATTAAGAAAAATCGGCAGCACGTTACACTAACACTTAAGGGCGAAAGCCTGCTGTACACTTGGTAAGGCATTGTTATAAAAGCCGGAGGGGTCAGATTTCCTGCAAGGCGGGACAAGCCGCAGCGTGGGAGACATGCATAAAGTCACCTTTCCGTTCTCAGTCGACCACGTAGTTCCTACCCGTCTGCAGCTTTCTGCACTTCACGAGATGTTGTATGACCTCCGATATCATGATTATCATGATGATGCCTAAGCTTCTGTGATCCGTGACGTCAATACAACTCCACATGGTCACCCCATAGTGACGTTATATGACATCATTAATGAAGTAGGTCACGCGGCTTTTTGTGCCGCTTCATTCGCCTAAACCGTGTTGTGGTCAAGGGGAAGTCAACGAAACTCTTGAGGCTTTCGTCTTAACATCGGCAGCTGTAAGCAATAAAAGACTATATTTAGGCGAGATTTCTTGAATGAAAGCATGTCCAGTTCCTGCGCACTAGGTTGTTATTCGTTGGCTACTGAGTTCCCTAAACATAGTTATCCGGCACATGGTGAAAGAAGTAAAACATGTGTTTGCAACGTGAGCCACGTCGATCAACGTAACTCGGAGACCCCCCCCCCGCATACGAGGTGACATCACCCTCTACATTGTAATATGGACTCCCGCAAGAAACCACAATATAATTTTAGCTTATCCCCAGATGAGACACAGGGAAGAAGGTTCCGTATTTTCCAACGTACTGCTCACAACAATATAATTGAAGTAAACAGGCCCTGTCGCTATCAAGCTCGACGGATTGATTGAAACATTTTGAACAAGCTTTCGTGAGCTTTTCAAACAGAATACATAAAATTACCTATGAAAAATTTCCCTTTATGGCTTATTCAAAAGCAGTGACATAGACCGAACGACATTAACAATATGCGCCAGCTTTTACACTGCCGTAAAATTCAGTACGTGTGCCAAAATAATTGCAAGGAAAAGGCTGTACTGCACGAAAATATAGCGAACGTGTGTGTGTGCTTTTTTTGTTTTTTCTTCGAAGCAATGAGCAGCTGACATGCTTGCGAGTTATCACAAATGGAAACTCTGGGTATTGTGATAGGCTCCATGGCATTTTTATAAGCACAATCTCCGGCTCGTTGCAAAATTAGATGTCACCGGAAATTGCATTCTTCTCTCAAGATACAGTGGGCCTACGTGAGGCTTACACTTTCGCTGCTGCTCTGAATAATCGAAAGGAAAAGATAACACTCGAAATATAGCCGCCGCAGAAAACGCATACATTGATTTTCAGTTGGCCATTTATTTCTTACGAAAAGGTACCCCCTTCAACCCAGTGTATTGTTACAGCCACCCCTGCCGAGAGGAGTAAGGAGGCGGATAATCGGCTCCATATTTTCATTCGTTCTTTATTTACAATTTGATTTCCCCAGGCACCTGCTCTTCCGCCCGCCTCTTCTTTTCAGTATAAGAATAAATTCTGGAACTTCGACTTTTATTCAATTAGAAATTCCCGCGCTTTCTCACGCTTAAAGAGTGCACCAACGCTGACGTAGGTCGTAGTAAGCGAAATCTCGTCGCTGAGCAGCTTAGCATTGTAGTATTGCTTTATAGCACACTGGTGATAGAACGGATGACCAATTCATTTTCTGGAGGTAATGCCTCCGGTGGGCTTTCAAGGCAAATTTGATGTGGGCACAAGAGAAATAAAAAAAAGGAAAATGATACAGAACAGGAAAGGAAGGAAACAAATTTGTATTTAGGTTGATGGCGTAGAGTTTCAATATATATATATATATATATCACGAATGGAAACTCTGGGTATTGTGATAGGCTCCATGGCATTTTTATAAGCACAATCCCCGGCTCGTTGCAAAGTTAGATGTCACCGGAAATTGCATTCTTCTCTCAATATATATATATATATATATATATATATATATATATATATATATATATATATATATATATATATATATATATATATCTGATAAGCTGATAGTCGGAGGCGATCAGTTTCAATTTCGCCCGTCAAGTTCGATAATGACTATCTCGAACGAACTACGTGCAACTTTTTTTTGAGTTCTAAAAAATAGGTATGCACCTATTGGCACGCACTATGCAACTTTGTAATACAAGACACCGGCCCTCAAGTGAATAAATAAAAAGTTAATGAATTCATATTTTTTCGTTAATTAGTCGCAACAGTGTCATGTTAACTGTGGCAAAGTGTTTCAGCCTCATCGTGGAGGTCGCATTCGAAACAAAGCATAACCTACTGGTTTGTACGCAGGAGGGCGCCAGCGATCCTAAAAAAAACAACAATCTATTCTGCGTACATTCGCGTACATTGAACGTTCCGTCAAACCTGCAAGCTGAGTCAGACGGTTGGTGACGGTGTAGTCAGGTAGGTAGGTTGAACGGGTTGGAACAGAAGCTGGTTGTTTTATTAATATACCTGCGATGACTTCCAAGGTTTCGCGTGCAATCCTTCTCTGTTGCGGTATAGAGCTTGTCAAAGTATGTATTCATCGGTGCTTAATGATGTCGTACAATGCAACGAAGCTACAAAATGCTATTTGTACACGCCAGAATATTTACGTAACAAATGAGCAGAAAGACTGCTTGGCATCTACATCTCAAGGAAAGCGTAAACATTCCCAAGAAAAACACGCTTAGCATGGTGAAATTGAGCACTTGATTTTTATGAGCTAATTACGCACAGGAAAAACTTGGGATGATAAAATGCTCAACCGAGGTGCTTCTTGATTAACTTGTGCATTTTGTCCTGCTCTGTCGAATGGTGCTTCAGGTGTAATTCCACTTGTAAGTTTGTTTCATGCTAAGCACGTTTGGACAATAGAAAAAGCGAGACCACTAGAATTCTACTGCATTGATATCCGTTAGAATGCATTGGAATTCAAACATCTGTAACAATTAATACGAAAGCGAGCACCAAAACAAGGAACACAATTGCGGCTCTCTTTTCCGTCACAGTCTTTCAGCTTTTACCTCTGAAGAACACAAAGCCAACTATGCTCTCAGTAGCAAATAGAGGTTATATCGTCCCAAATTACGTAGGTCTGCATCTCATCGTCCTGCAGCGGCAGGCAGTTCCGGGCCATGGACAAATAACTGACCTCACTCTCGCCTCTTTCAAGCCCCTAAACCTACAGGGTGCTGAGAACCGGGCCACCTTTTGTCAACGTAGAGACGACTTTGGTGGCGCTGCGGCAGAGCTCTTTTAATTGAAAACCACCTCGTCCCTTGGCTATGTTCCCAAGCCCTGTTTTTCACATTTTTCTTTTGTGTTAGCGTCTGCATTGTAGTGGCTGGAAGAGCAAAAAAGGCAAGAAGAAAGGGCAAAAGGTGTTTAGATGAAACCTTCCACAATTTCTGCAAAGTCAGACTCGAGTGGGCGGCAGGAAAAAGAGCGTGTTTGTCTACGGCCCGTTTGCTTTTCTCTGTTTGCCATGTTTCTATTTTCTTCCTCGTGCGCTTCATTTTTGGCTGTCACCTGCCCAACGCTAGACTGGAAACACTAGCAAGATCGCAGAATGAAAAAGGTCCTCCTTTCTCACGTCTCATTGTGTTTCTGACCTTTCAATTTCCGGGAACCTGGTTCTCTTTCATATGGTCTCACGAAAGGCTTTATTTGTCAATAGATTGAAGTATTTATTAAGACAGGGGAGCAAAGTATGAAAATGCATTGAGAAATGCTTGGTGAGCGTGTTTAGAGTTATGTAGAGTTGACAGCCCTCCAAGTACCATCTTTATGGCTTCACAATAATAAGATTTCGTCACTGTTTTCCCCGAGTCATGCCACGCTTGCCACGTGTCATGTTATTCTTCAGATGTGTCGTCGTAGCTATAAATCGTATATATATATATATATAGAATTCGTATGTGCTCAAAATTCCCTCACTGCACTGCTTTTCTGCTTCATTTAAATGACTGCTCAGGGCAGCTGTCTGTACGTAAGTTTGACTGGAATAACAAATGAAACTAGTTTGCGAGACCAGCAGACCTGCAAATGGAGGAGGAACATTTTCTCAATGACAGTGTCATTGTATTATTATTTATTTGTTGTCATCCCGATACATCTTACTTTGCACCATGACCATCGTTCTCTTCACTTGAAACGCTGCATTTGAAATCTTTCACCAATTATTCTTAAGTACACTGCTTTGTTTTCAATTCAGCAACACGCAGACTTCTTGTCCATATTTTGCGCAACTTTACGCACTTGGTTTACGTGAATTTAGGTCTTTCACATTCGGTAAATATGAAAGCACACGTAAACTCTCATTCTTGTTTTCAATCGTTTGATAGTTCTCTACACCGCATCAAGCATATTATTGCGGCGGTGCACCCCTTACAGGAAAAACTCGCGCAGGTCGAAAAACGTGTATTTACTTTAAAAACATGGCTGATCCCCCTGTTATAGGAAGTGGTTTCACTTTCGTGTGTCTTCACAGAAGTGGTGCTTTTTTTAGTGATATATGAGAGCTTGTAGAATGTCTATCGGTTTTTGGCAGCTATAGCACCATTTGACATGGATGCACCCACGTTGGCTCCTAGTGGCACATCGCCATCACAACGTCTAACTCCAATGATCAAGATCTAACCGTTGTGGTAGCTGAAGCTGTTAACATATATCTGCACACAGCTTACCGCGAATTCCGCCCAAAGATGACATCAACAAGAACATAATATGCACTAGTACTCGATATGTACTTCTTCAAAGCGTCGTTAATAAGGAGAGAAACGGCATGGTGCGAGCTCCTGAGTAATACGGTTACCTACGCGTGTGTTCATGCATACATTAGCACATTGCGCTTCAGCAGCACGAGATGCAGAGTATCTTGACTTGAGCCGCGACCGCACGCAGGCGTTCCACGTGCCGCTGGTCGCTGGCCTCTGTCTTGCTCCATCAAGGCCCGACATTCACTTGTCGACATCGTTGCCTTTCTGTAGCGTTGATTGCAGCAGGTTTATAAGTCGATGCAGTGAGAGGTGCAGAAACACCGTTGGTGCATGTGTAAGCGGCACTTTCCTGACAACGAACCGTTACAGGCTAATACGAAGTGAAAGGCAAGGAACGCAACTGCATCTCGGGCGACTCCCTGATGCCAGCGCGGCCATTGTTCTTCGGTGGCCTTCGAGATGGTTTAACCATGACCTCCGAGATAGCGTGCAATCTCGGAGGCCATACTTTAAAGGCATCGTCGCCGAATCCTTTCCTATCGGTGCTATTAAGTTTCATGACGCATTACTTCATTTCACCGCCTACAGACGGAAGCACCGCCCCGCCCCGCCTAGCCCCGCCAACAGAGAGCACCGTGCGAGAGAGAATGTGTGCGAGATATAAGGCGCGTTTGTAACGTGCCTTGCATATGCTTCGGTAGCTTAGTCTGTACAGCGCCGCGCGCTTGGAGTCGTGGACCAAGAGTCGTAGGCTGGATTCCCGGCCGCAGAACCGGGAATCCAGTCTCATCCCTTAGCCTCCAATTTATCAACATCATATCCGTGGCGAAAACTCTTGGTGGTCCTCCGCATAAAAGAGTTTCGTGTTAAAAAGAACTGGCCGCGTATCTGCGTACTTCGCTGCAAATGTCGTCGAAAGACAATTGTCTTCTGCCGGCCGTACTATTATGTTTTGCCTTGCCTCAGACAGCGCCTCCTCTACGTTGAATCGGCCGCATCTGGCTGGCATTGATAATACAGAGGAGGAGCTGTGTGAGATATGGACGCCATCTGGCAGTAGCATCGGGAAACACGAGCTTGTGCAGAACCCAGGGCCCCTGCCAGGCTCTTTCGTGCATAGCGTCGCATTTTCAGCTCAGCCTAAGAAACACTACGGTCTTTAAAATTACGTATCTATGTATTTTCTAATAAAGAAACACACCATCTAATACTAACGTATTGGTTGCGCCTCAGTAATGCGTAACATTTGCTTTTAGATGTGAAGCATCTTAGGGCGAAGCTTAATCCGGTGGTGGTGGTGGTGGTGGTGGTGTGCCGCGTGGCCTCCCTTAGTGCGCATGCGCAAACCCTTTAAACAAAAATAAAAATAAAAAAACCTCCTTTCCCCCTCTCTCTCCTCTAGGCATCCCTTCCCGCGGCAACCACACCCTCAGTGCGCATGCGCCTCCCCTCCTCTCTCCTCTCCTACGCTCCTCCTCTCTCCTCTAGGCATCCCTACCCTCGGCGTCCACACTCCCACTGCGCACGCGCGTCCCCCCCCCTCTCTCTCTCCTCTCCTACGCTCCCCCCCTCTCTCGCCTCGCGACGCCGACGCAGGCAGCGTCTGCTAGCGAGTTTCTTGGTTGAAAAAACCCACTGCTCGCGCTGCACAACCGTTCACAGGCCACCCCGTATATATGGCAATGGATCTTGACCTCCAAGGTGGTGCCGGTGGGAGATTTCTCCAGTGCGTTGTTGAACAATAAAAATTCGCAGCGTGCGCGTTAACTAAAAGCGGACTGCGGGTCTCTGTGTCCAGTCGGAGTCTTCTGTCTCTCATTGCCCATTAGCAGCGATTGGCATGTTCCAGTAGGAAACACCGCTCCATCCCTGCGTGCTTTGAGCCTCCCCAGTTTTCTCTCCTGCGCAACGCTGCGATGAGCGCCAGCGTCAACGCCGCCGCCAGTGTAAGGGTTAGCGCCCGCTGCTTCACATCTACACATGGTTCCCTTTAGCGGGAGATGGTGTAATTTTTTGATCGACAATGTTGACAAGTATGAACGCAGCCGCTTGTGCAAGATGAATGGGCGTTCAGAAAGTGGTTAAAATTTGGCCGGGTGGCTGAATCGAGGGACAGACAGACAGACAGACAGACAGACAGACAGACAGACAGACAGACAGACCAAAATTTCTGCGATGAAGTATCCCAAGAAAGACTATCGTCTTTAAAAAAGGTTGATGTATAGCTTGTAACAGCTAAGAAGAGACTGCAAGGAACACCCCCCCCCCCCTCTTCCGATCTTCTTGCCACTTCCTCACATGAGTCGTGAGAAGAGGTTCAGACCTCCACCAGCCTGGGAGTCTAGCTCGAGGCCATACAGAGGGCAGAGCAGGTGGCTACCAGGCTCAGCTCGGCGGAGCACCCACCCGCATGAAGACTGACGACAATAAAGTTGTCTCGGTCTCTCTCGAAGCAATGTTGCTATAAGAGCCAGTTGGTAGGACTTTATTACTCAGTGTGTCTTTCTCCTGCTCTTTCTTGTAAATTCGGGGTAGCCCGTATAGTCACGAAGCCCTCGAATTCATCACCTGCAAATAAATAAGCCTTTTTAGGACAATGTTCATTGTCTGAACATGGCCACCACAGTAAGTTGCTATGTGCTTATGCCTGTTTTTTGGTGTGATGCACTGGCTGAAAGCCGATAGGGGAACCTGATTATGCCTATCCACGAGGGCGTTGTCTCAGTCGTCTGTAAGTTTATTCTTGGTAATGAGATCTCTCCTATGCAATGAGCTGCAATGTTTAAATACCAGTACATGGTTACCTAGAAACTGCGCAGCACCCGTCATCTTCTTTGTGGTGTTTCTCTCCAGATGATTTTTTTCATATCGGTTCATCGGTTGCTAGAATCATTAAGAAGGCGCAAATGTCACCGCTGGCCCTGATGCAGTTGTCCTTGCGTCCCCCAAACAAAACCCACGTTGTCCGCATACACATTTAGACTTATGGTTCCACTAATGCTAACAGCTCTACCACAGCCGCGGTTATTCCAGCGAACTAAGATTTCCCACATCACGACGTCGACAGCAGTAGAGAAAGAAAAGTAACCATACTCTGCAGCGCTTCGAAGGGTGGTCAACTACGTACTTCAGCAGCCACCTAATCAGTGGGTCATCTCTTTCGACTCCAAGTCATCCTTACAAACACTACGGTTTAACTTACGGCATCGACTCCACAAAGAGCTAGTGTATAAAATGAGGCACGATATTTCATGGGGCTTATTCGTTATCGACAGCGGGCACAGTAGATGAGAAGATGTACACAAAACCTAGAAGTTTCACAATGGCCACCAGTTTCTATAGTTTGCGGCAGTTGAGTTTCTCAACTGTAAAATCATTACTACCGCAAGAAGTCCGTCACGTCTACTTACACGTACCGAGAGCTGAGAAACTAACTTTAACCAGATGCGTCTTACTATCCTGTGTACGGAGAGACAAGGAAAGTTCTCAGTTACTGTGGGAAGAAAATGCGAAACGCAACTGGAGCACGTAATTTCGTCGGCCGGCATCATTAATTCAAGATGATGAAGCGCAGAGGCTCTCACAGCGGACAACATCACGGGATTGCAAGGATAGAAATAAAAGCGAGCACGCACAATTCACCGCTACTAGTGCAGCGCAAATCAACAGGTGGCCGTCATGCTCTTGTTTGAAGTTTGTTGTTTGAACGTGTGGGCTACAACTGCGTAGTACTCCATCAAACTGAGTCATGAGCCCAAGGTTTCAGTTCTCGTATATTCCACCGCTTGTTTTATTTATATCGAGGAAGAGACGCAGGGGAGAAAACCAGGTTGTTTTTGTAGTCAACATATTAGGGGTGATTTCCTTTGTCTGTCTTGGAAGGAAACCATGCCGAAGGAGGTACCGCCGCGTGAGGGTCCTTTTATTCTTGTACATGTTTCTTCACAATTTTGTGTAAGATGGTCGGAGGATAATTCCAGTCGCTGGAGTTCGTAATGACCTGCGAACATGTCAGTTTTCCTGAACAAAACACATCATTGCGAATGAGTTCTGCGGAATACCGCAAGGTGGCACAAGAAATCCGTATGGATTTCCTTGTGGCTTCGTGCTACAAACGGGTGGTTGTCTATATTCCCTTTCTTCAAACAAATCATTCTTTAAAATAAGTGAAGACACGCATGCCAGGGAGGGACAGCAAGCCGGACTGAAGAATTACAAGTGAGGAACGGAAGCGTCTTACCGACACACATACAGAAAAAAAAAAAGGAGAAGGAAGTATAAGTTATATATAATTAAGGTTGGTACTAGTAATTTTCTTGTTGCGTATCTTTTACCATTCTGTTGGATTTCTGTAGTGACGTATGTTTGCCAATGCTACGCTCGAAGGGTTTAGATAGGCGAAACAAAATAAAGGAGAGTGGTGGGGCTTTGGAGGTAGAACAAACACTGTTTCTCTTTTACAACTCTTGACAGTAGAAATGCGGGCACTAAGGTGAATTCGCAGAAATACGTGCCGTACCATACCATCAGCAGCGGTACGCTTCATCGCTCCTTATCTTCTTCGACCTGGACTGGAATAAACCGGTGTCTTACAGTTGAGGAGGCGTGGAGGGGGGGGGGGGTGCTAAGGCATCTGTGTGTGTGTGTGTTCGTGCAATCGCTCAGTAGAATATAGAAAGAAGGAAATAAAGTATGTTAATTAGTCTGTTGTTGACTCCTGGGAAGAGAAACAAGAAAACAGGGAGATAATAATTAATATCTGTGGTTTTACGTGCCAGAACCACGATATGATTTTGAGGCATGCCGTAGTGGAGGGCTCCGGAAATTTTGACCATCTTTAACATGCACTGAAATTGCGCAATAAGAGGGCCCCTAGCATTTCGCCTCCATCGAAATGCGACCACCGCGGCCGGAATGTAACCCGCGACTTTCGGGTCAGCACCCGAGCACCGTAACCAATGTTCCACCGAGGCGGGCAAGGCAATAAACAAGGAGAGGGGTCGGGATCGGGGGGGAAAGTGGCAAATGTGTGCAGGTTTCCTCATAACACCCCATAATCGTTGGCGCTTGCACGATCATCGACTTTCGGAAAGCACAGAAGTGATCCATGTGATACGAACAAATGCACAAAGACAGAGTACAGGACTGAAGAGACGCTGTGTTTTTTCCAGCCTTTGACAGCACGAAGCATCTGAGGGAAGGTTACGCAGTGGAGAAAGAGAAAACAGGTTTAAGAAGGAAAACACACCTAAGGCGAAAGCCTGCTTATACATCAAGTTGTTGAGGACTGCGGATAGAAATTCCGCGAGAGAGCGACACAAGGAAAGAGGATGCAGGAAAGTCCCTTAAGCGCTAGCGTGGAAGAATGACAGGGATAACGCGTTGCCTTTCGAAATCTCTCCACGAGAAGTCAGAAGCTTTCGTGTTTCTACACTGTAAACCAGATTACACCCATATGGGTGTAATATGGTGTCTATAACTCACACCCCTACACCCCAAAAAATGGGTGTAACAAGCAGGATTACACCTATATAATGGGAGTATTTCCAAATTTTCACCCATGGGTGTGAACATTCTTGTTCACACCCATGGGTGTGTAATAGCAAGATTACACCCATGGGTGTGTAATAACAAGATTACACTCATGGGTGTGTAATAGCAAGATTACACCCATGGGTGTGTAATAGCAAGATTACACCCATACGGCAAAACGGGTGTAGGGGTGTTTATGCACAATTACGCCCCCAACGCCCCTGCGAAAAATTCCATAATTTGAGCGGTACCCCTCTCCCAGTTGGCTCCCATGGAAGCGCTAGAAGGCGGACCCTTTAGAGCTAAAGGGCTCCAGTCCTTTTATGGCCACTAGACTAATCATAGTGGCTCCTGCCACAGTGGGAAAATCCCGGCACCAGCGCGCTGTTTTTATGGTGCATATGACGTACGGGATATATGGCCCTCACATACACAATGTAATCGTAGCTGAATATGAAGGCATGACTCAAAATGTGTTGTCGTCTATTGCACGACGTTCACACAGTTATCCCATAGTGCAAAATGAAATCGAGCTTTATCAAACACAGAGCTCGTACAGGATTCAGAGACAAATTGTAGGCTGTTCAGAGACCTTCTTCGAGTGCGCAGAGCGGCATCGCATTTGCGGTCAAAGAAGACATCAAATAGGATGCGAATTGCATGGCATGGAGCACTAATGACCAAGGCATGTGTATCAAAATATAACGAAAGAACCTTTATTTGCACTTTAAATTGAAGAACTGGTTTTAACATGCTTCAATGCAACACACAAATGCAGTGCAGTGAAGTATACAAACAGCAAGAACAGTAGTGCAGTGCAGCATGCCTTATTTCTCTAATATACTGAAATAATTGCAATCACATTGCAATCTCCACATTGATACGCCACAGTTTGCACGTCTCGTGGCATGCCTGATGTGTAACATACATGACTAGGAGTTTTCATTTCACAATATACTTGTGCGTTCAAATATTCAGAATGCTGGAGAAACAATAATACCGGAGTGAAAACAATAAACACCATTACAATAGCTTAACAGTGTCACTGCATCCGATCCATGCAGAATACTTGATGTAAAGATGTAAAATAATAAGCACATCACATAATCGATAACATGTTGCCGTAAACAGTGCAATTTCAAACATGAAATGGACACACAAAAGCAGGGTGAAACAGTAATCACTTACAACTAGCAGGGGTGCGAGAGCCAAGTTAGGATCTGGAGCAATTTTTGGAGCAGCAAAATGTTGCTTTGGAACACGAAAATCTAAATTTGGAGCAGGCTGCGGGAAAAATAAAGGCTGCATTTTTTAGCCTGAAATTCCAAATTTGCAGTAGCACCACAAATGAGACTGACTTTTAGAAAAGAAAAAAATACATATGCACAAACTATTTAACATCAGCTAACTGATGCACACAGTACACGTGAGAGCTTCTATTTCAAGAAAAGCAGTCTGTCGAGCTGTCTCACAGCGCAAACAATGTCGAAGCCCACATTAGCATTTGCCGAGCCAGTCAAACTGTTTGACAGGCGACCTAGAAATTCAGGAGATTTCTACAGGAGGAGCTAAAGGGGGTGGCGAAAAAAGAAAAGTGGCGTATGTTAGATGTCAGCAGTCATACTAGTAATCGTTATTATATGGCATGTGCATGCATGAGTAATTAAGGGGAAAAATGCGCTGTGTCCTGTGACAGCAACTAGTAGCCCCTTCAAAATCATAGAATGCTTTTCCGCATAGCAAAGGTGTACTGTGGCAAAAGTGGTTTAAAAAGCTTTCTGCACATGTTAGAACAAGCTCAGGAAATTTTAGAACCGCTCTCTTGTTTTTCTTTTCTTTCGCAGTGAGGTTAGGGTATAATGAACTAGTAGTTAGGGTTATGGTCTGCGCATCTGGATTGCGTTGGATGATGATGCACAAACTACAGGTGATTACCGCCTTTTCTATTTCTTGCTAAAATTAATAGTACTTAGAAATTATTGAGGCTGCTCGGGTATTTTGGGTCAGCCTTGCGCAAAAATAAAAAATTGCATCCAATTAGCGCAATTTGCGCAGCTGTTGCAACCCTGATCACGCAAATATGAATACACAAAAACAGCATGTAATATTTTCAACTGAAAAAAAACTCCAGTACATGCTGCAGTGCAAATGAAGCTGTGCATATACAGTGAGGTGGGCTGGTTGGTTTGGATCGATATAGGATGTGACACGGTGGAAAGACAAGGTGACACATGACATGAGTGATTACGTGACGTGGCAATGACTAAATTGACCTTTTTTTAAAAAATGAAATCAAA
>JALIZH010018030.1:0-28885 GCA_030522465.1 Rhipicephalus appendiculatus | reverse complement strand
TCACTCAATACCAAATTTGGTGTATAGATAGATAGATAGATAGATAGCTAGATAGATAGATAGATAGATAGATAGATAGATAGATAGATAGATAGATAGATAGATAGATAGATAGATAGATAGATAGATAGATAGATAGATAGATAGATAGATAGATACGCTCAAAGTCGCCGAAGTTCGCTAAGAAATTCTTCGCATTTACAAACACAACTTCTGCAGCCCTAGTTTGAAGGAAGGCTCAGCGCCTGTAGGCAAATGGGGTCAGGGTAATAAACACGTCAAGATGTCAGGATATGATAAATGGCAACCATTCCCGAGGACGCGGTGGGCGGCTTCTGTAGCCGATTGTCCAGTCCGGTATCTCCATGGAAGCGCGACTGCCTTGAAGACTTGGGTGTGGAGCTGCGCAGAGAACAGGAGGTAACTCTGCAGCGCCGCGTAGACCCTGGCGATGGAGTGTGGTGAGCAAGGCGGCTCGTTGTGCTTCAAGCGCTGGGGACACACACAAGAATTGATTAATCATTTCGTAGGCCCTGCTTGCAGTGCATGGAGGTGACGATATTGTGCCTAGACGATGACGCCGGTCCGCTGGCCAGGAGCAGCTGGTGTGTAAACGCAGTTTAAAGAAGCGCTTCCTCATGGAGAGAGCCTGGTCAGGCAGCCGGGCAGTGCTCCGTTTATGGCTACACGTTCATCAGGATGGCAGCCTAGCAGTAGCTGCCACAAGGCGAACTTCCAATAGCCTGAAGCGACCATAGCGCGGCAGACAGCGACGGCGGAGTGATGCGCTTTTTTCGCCAGTGCCTCTGCCTACTTATTTCACGGAATTGCCCCTTGAGATGGGACCCTGTGCGGAGAGACATCGAAGCTGCTGGCAAGGAGGGCATGCAGGTTGGTGACGAGCAGTTGTGTTCGGTAGCCTGCCCGTTCCGGTTTCGTAATGTCCCGCAATGCGGCTCGCATGCGACAGCCACGGGGTACATTGGGGGGTAGCCGCCAGAAGGTCTACGGCAAGGTAGAAACCATTCGTCTCTGCGGCGGCAGAGCAGGCCGGAAAGGGGAGACGACAAGAAGCCGCCCTAAAAAGGTGTGGCATGACACAGGCGGCTGTGGCTGAGCCTGTGGCTCGGAAGACAGCCGTCCATGTAGGCAATAAGCATTCCATCTAGTTCTTCCAGTGGCAGCCGCCTGCTAGAGAGAGTAGGTGACTAAGCGACGCTTGTAGCGCCGTCACGGACCGGTAACCACAGTCAGGGGTTTGTCCATCGGTGGAGGTGGACTATGGCTGGAGGCACCGGGCCTACAGTTTCTCTGTATACATGTAGCAGCTCACTCAATCAGAGGTGCTGGTGAGGCTTGCAGCCGGACAAGAAGGGGTCACCCATCAGGCGCGCAGTCCAGCCGATCAATATGTTGGAGGCCGCGCTGCTGTAGGGAGCAAGGAGACCGGCCTAGCACCAGCCTCTTCGAGGCCCCGTGAGGACAGCGAGGACTTTAACGGACTTGCGAGTACTTCCACAGTGGCGTGTACTTGCGATCACCGTGGCAGGCTGAGGACACACTAAACGAAGCCCCCTATGAACAAGTCGAGGAGCTCCAGATGCCGCTCGAAGCGTCAGGATGCTCGAGTGGCCGCGTCCTCTCCGACACATTCTACGAGCTTCTCCGCCATATAGCGCACAGGCACTTTCTACTTCTTCCGTCGAATCACTTTTTGAATCAGTAACCTCCACTCGTCCCACATACCTAATCATTGCGGAACTGCTTTCGACGACGTCAAAAAAGCACCGAGAATGTCCGTAAATTATTATCGCACAAAACTATGCCTAGTGTTGGCATATAGGGACACACGCGTGAACATGCCTACGTGGCATATTTTTCAGCATTTGTAATATTTTTTATTTCTATTACCTAATAATAATGGCTGGCTAAACAGCTGAAAATTTAATTTCCTTGAGGCCGCCAAGCGTCAACACACAAAAAAGACGCCATCTTGGACAATGATTACACGTTCGGGCTTGTAAAACCCACCAGACTGTGGTAATTTGTTTTGTTCGTGCAAGAAGAGGCATTAAGTTACTGCATTGCGTCGATCGCTAAGCACTGCGTAGATGTATTGTAATTCGATATCAATTGTCGGGTAGGTAAAAACGGTAACGCGCTGCCTGCGATGGCGTTTGCGCGATGTTCTGTAAAAGACTGAACCGTGATGGCAGTCTCACGTTGCCGTTCGTGGCTATGTTAACCCAAATTGACAACATTACGATCCCGGCTGGCGACAAAAATTTCAGTTGGATTCACGACAACTTTCTCACTACTTTTACATGTCTGTCTTAGTTCTTTAAGTAGACATATTTTTATCATTTACGAGATGCATGCGAACGATGAAATTTACAACTGAATCGAATACGAATTAGGGATCATTAACTAAGTGAATTCAATTTCAATAGGTTTGCAGTATATAGTAACACTTGATACTTTGTCACCAGACACTCAGTGCGAAAAAGATAATAATGTTTCATGAGAAAACAACTTCCATGGTCAACATTCGGGGACATACACGCGTAGCGCGATCTCCCGTCGGCGACGGTGGTGGCCTGATTTAAAGGAATGAAAAATATTCGACAAAAAGTTATATCTGAAGAAAAACACCTAATTACCAAAGCGGACTCCCGGTTAATTGAGCAGATGTTTATTTGAACATATTAGCAAATTTTCCGTGCCGCAGTACAAACCGCGCTGCTACCCAAAGTGTTTAATATTTTGCAATGGAACTCCATGTGATTCTAATGCGCCATCTTCAATTGTTCTGGGGAGCCACATGCTTCGTTGTGCGGCACTGCAATTTTAACAAAATGTTCCAGCGGCTCTTTGCAGAAAGCGGAAGTCCTTTTTGGTAACAAGTTTTTGCACTCAGATATTATTTGTTTTCACCTATTTCCCAATCATTAATGGCAGGACGTCGTTGGTGCCACCGAGAAATGGCACCACGTACAAATGTCCCCATGTCCTGGCAATGATCGTGACTTTTATGATAAAGAGAATACATTTGCTTCGGTGACGCTGGAGTTTAAAGCGAAAATTTCTCCCTCCAGTCATGAGCAAGGCTTCTATATTCATAATTACGAAACGGTGCCAGAAAACAAGACGAACACACGAGGAAGCAGAAGAAAATCAAACGCCGAACTCTCAATTGAACTTTTATTCACATGTGCAGAACATAAACACACACACGTGGCCTCATAGAGATAACACACAAGGAAACAAAAAAAAACATACAAAAAACACAAAAGTAGCTCTACCCATTCAGGTACATCCCTGTGTGCAGCAAGGCTACAGATGGGAAGCTGATGCATCATTCGTTTTGAATATGTAAATGCCAAGCCTCGACTATCTCTCGAGTTGTCGGGCTATGATGCCTGAAAACATCGCTACTTTCGCTGAATTGGGGTTCGCATCCAGGCTGCTGGCAATGCACGGCCACATGAGATAGGTCATCGCTACGTAAAGCTGCGCTATGCTTTTTCATATTACTGTAAAATTTTGAACTGCATGATTCTTCGTAATTGAGTAATTAAAGAAAGAAATATGATCCTTCACTGTTCCCACTTTTGATCCTTTGAAGTTTTCCCGTCTGTGCTCATAATTCGAAAAATTATCATCAGCCTTATATGCGAGCACAGGCATTGTAACTTGTTATTTCACTTATTCATTGTTCGTACCTCCTGTATAATTATCTGATTTCCATACGTCTGGGTAATAACTCCATTTTGTATACGTATTACGTTTACCATTTTGCAACATTTTATCGCGATTTGTTTGTGGTGAGCCTTCCTGTATTGTTATGCCCTCTCTAGCTTAGGGCTTTTTAGGACTATCTTGAAATAAAAATATCAACAAAGTACGCCACTACGTTACTAAAGAACGCATATTTCCGATTGCAGACGCTGTTGTCTGAAGCAGATCAACATTTTAATGATGAAAAAATCTGCACTGGCAATCTCTTTCATTCCCTTCGAAGTTGATATCTTCGATATGCACTTGAAATATCGCAGTAAAATAATGGTGGTACGAAAAAAAGGAAGGGAATGCGACTGGTACTTTATTCTATATTCATGTACCTAAAATATTCACGATTGAAGTTAATCTGAATCTCTCCTTTGTCGCTTTTCAGTTGCGCTGAACATTGGATCCTACAATGCCAACGAATACACTCCTGAATTTGCCGCAGCGATGGCAAATTTATACGGAAGAAATGAAGAGAACCTGAAAGAGTGACAAGCCTGCCTTCATGCTGCCATATGAGCATTGAGCGTTACATCGAGCTGCAAGTCAATTAAAGTTCTGCAAAGCGAATTACCGAGCAAAATATTGTGAACCTAATAATGAACACGACATTGTTAGATCGCGGTTTGCATCAGTATGTAGCAACAATGTCAATAGTGGGGCCAGTTCGCACGCGATTGAACATGAAACACGGACAAGGAAACAAAGGACCCAGAAAAAGAAGGCGACATGACAAAGCAGTGCCGCTCATTTCCTACGCCATGTCTCGCAATAACTCCGAAGCCAGGCAATACATTTATTAACGCGATAGCGTTTAAGAGCTCGTTTCGCAGAAATTCCGGAGTCAGCGTCGGCGTCAGCGTCGTTAGTTGTGAGCGAAAAATCAACATCTTGTCCCTGTCCGAAAAATTGCGAAAGATTAAAATAAAATGAAAAATAAAATTTTTTTGTGTCCCCGTGTGGATCGAACCCAGGCCGTCTGGGTGGCAAACAGGTGTTCTACCACACAGCCATGCGTCTGCTTGGAAATACAATGAGAATAACTTCCTCTGCTTGGAAATGCAGTAAAAATAACGGATGCTTTACAAATACATGCGTCTTGTATGCAGGCATCACAATACAACAATTCATATCGCAGTAAAATTGCGTGGTACAAGCGTACATTGCAATCGGGCGTCAGAATATGCGAATATCATAATGACATCGTTGTTTAAAGCCAGCCAACCATTACAAAAGGCACGCACGTCACTGCGCGTATTCCCTTAAGACCACGTAGTGAAGTGCATAGCAAGTTCGACAACATTTCACGCACATAATTCCTCGTGGTTTAAAGCATGCAACCTATTACATGGTATGCACTAAGCGGTTGAAGTACGCACTAGGGACAGGATATCGCTATCGCTTTCAACTCTTAAAGGCGAAGCTTAAGGGTCCCTCAGTTTTTGACATAGGCTTAACTGCAAAGTGGAAGGGGGGGATCCTACCTTCCGCTGGACGAACCCGTTTTTTTTTGGAATTCACGTCTTGGCTCATGTAAAAGCGAATCTGCACACCAAACGCGCAATGTATCGGGATTGGTGTTTATTAGCAGGACATATTATTAAAAAGAACGAAGTATCATTTCCAATGACGTGCACGCTCCTATATTTGTAGCGATATCATGCTGTTAAAAGCGCACATTACTTTACACTTGGATATTGAGGTTATTGTTACAGCGGATATGTTCACAAGCTAGAGCCGTTTGAACTGCATCTGAAAGTGTAGGGACAGAAAATGAATTCAAGTTCACCAAAGTATTCCAAGTATTCCAACTTCACTCAGACCTGCATAGTTAAAAGCTATAATGTGAAGTAGCACCTATCTTTTGTGTTTCCTCAGTGGCTTTCGCATCGTGCGGCTGCAGTAGCGTGGTCGCAGGTTTGTTGACGCAAGGCAAGAAAGATGAAATATGCCACGCTAGCGTGGAACGGCCTGCACAATGAAAATGTATGCTTAATAATAAGCGGTCTTCTGAGAGCCCCTCATAAATTATTTGTTGGTTCGTGCGGCAGGTATTATGCACAACAAATAGTGGGTTAAAACCAACACATTCATTGAAATATTGTCACATGTGCTTTGTGATCCAAAAGTACATTGCCAAGGACATTCTGTGTGTGAATACACTTTTTGATCACATACAGATGGTCCACGTTAGGAAATGGCAAGGCTGTGGCTACTTAGGGCCTTGACAACCTGTTTTCTGCTATCGAGGCTATGGAAGTCCTTGCGCTAGCCGGCCCATAAGGAAACCTATGGCCAGGCTGGTGATAATAATAAGTGTGACACAATCTGTACTTGGCGGGTAGCTCCGCTGAAGACTAATTGTGGCACAGCACTCTTCATGGTCGGGAAAGTTCACGTGTCAAGTGGCGCACGCATAGTGATAACGCGTAATTGACATGAAGTGTTGTTCTTTCTGGTTCTGGCTATAGCTGTGAATCCTGACATAGCAGCCTGTAATGAGGGGGGCAACCTTAACGCTTCGTTGCATGGCAAAAACCTAGGCATCTAAACAGCCCTATACTTTTGGTTTTCTGTTATTTCACGTTCAGAAAAAGCAGAGAAAAAAATATTGTGGAGGTCAAACCGTCATTTCACGAGACACAGAATGTCCCCTAGTTGACATGCACGAGAGGTCCAATTATTGAAAGTTTCAAAAGCTTTTTTTTCAGCCCTCGAGCTGTCTTGCTCGAACAAATGAACACAAAAAATTAGCTGCAATACCACCAGGAGAGTAACAAGAAATTTGTTTTTCGTGTGGAGGAGAGGGGGGGCTGGGGGGGGGTTTACAGCTCGGTTCTACGAGTGCTTCTTCTATCGAGTGCATTCAATGAAAGATACCAAATCACGATTTAATCTGTGTTACAAGAAAAAAAAGTGAAGAACGACTTGAATTACCCGCCAAAGTAGGAGTCTGCCTACTTGAATAAAAGTACAGGAAAAAGCGTGGGATAGTGGCGCGGGATCAAGAGCCGCGAATGAAAACTCTTTTTGTCCACTTTGCTTACCAATATGCACATACGCGTCTATGAGGCACCAAAGCTGCCCCGAAAATTCCAGAAATTTGTCCACAGTAGTGGACAGCATGAAACAAAGGGTTAACGCGCCCATGCGCTATGCTGCTGAGATGACTTGGAGACCCGCTAGGGTGCTGTACTGCTGACCCAAAGGATCGAATCCCGGTCTCTGCGGCCGCATTTTCGATGAAGGAGAAATAGTTTCAGGCCAGTGTACTTGGATTTAGGGGCACGATAAAACGCCTGGGGGGTAAAAATTTTGGAAGCCCTGCAAAACGGCGGCCTTCATAGTCATGTCGTGCTTCTGGGACGTTAAACCACAGTGATTTGTGGGGAGTTTTGAAATAGGGGCCCTAATTGTTTCGGGGCCCCAAACCAATAGCGTCGAGGCCACTGCGCATGCGCGAGACCGAAACAGTCTATTAGGTGAGAAGCAGCTTAGAGCGGAGATGAATCCGGCGTGCGGCCTGACCACCCTTACTGCGCATGCGCCTACTCTCTCTCCCGTCTCCTCCTTTACGCAGGTGTTTGGTCGCCTTCTCTCCTCCTCCCCCCGCCCTGCGGCCGCGCACTCTCTTCCTTTACGAGGGTGTTTACGCAGGCGTTCAGTCGCCTTCTATCCTCTCCTCCCCCCGAGCTGCAGCCTGTAAACCCACTCCCTCCTCTCCCTCCCCCATTTCATATAAGCGCTTGCACTCGGTCGAGGAAGTCTCGCTTGAATCGTGCGGTCGCTCCGTCGGCTCGCGCTCGCTGCAGTTGTCTCGAAAGCCTCGCTACCCTCGCCGCAGACTCGCGTTGTCTCTCTGTAGCGGAAGCGGTAGCTCGACGCCGACTCTTGGCTTCGACGGCCGAGTGAACGTAAACGGAAACTTGGTGTGCACCCCCAATGCTGGTTCGCAGCCCCTCATGGTTCCCTTTAGTGGGAGATGGTGTAATTTTTTTGTTTTGCGTTGGAGACGCTATTTCTCAAATTTAATGGGAGCCCCAAAGCCTACCTCAAAAGCTTTGCTTCAAACATGACGGCACCCGCTGAAGGGACGCCTCTGGGCCAAGATTATAGCGGCCTGGAATCGGGGGAGCGTCCAAAGCACCGCAGACCCTTTTCGAAAATTCGTAGTTCCTGCTTGACGGTAAGCGAGCCCACGCAAAGGGCTTTGGGGCGTCCCAAACATTTAGGGCCACTATTCGAAAAGTTCCTTGTTGCATGGCGTGACACTAAATGCCAAATTTCACAAAATAATGTCTATAATGTCTGTGATCCCTCTAAAACAAAAGACCACTGCTGATGCTGCTTAGCTATTAAGACTGAATAACTAGAAAAAGAAAGAGGTACATAGAATTACAATGTAAAAAGTCACAGTTTCACCGCAAGGGTGAAGCAATGAATGCGATAGCAAAAAATTGTAATGTTATACGAAGTGAGGCTGGCAGCTAACTCTTTTTGGATCCGGATCTCACGCAACTCTAGAAAACGCTTGTTTAAGAGAATTCTCTTTGCGTTGAGAGCGCAGCACGTAGAAGGGTACACCGGCCCCCCGCTGTCGGCCGCCGAGAAGGGGAGATAACGCGCGCGCCCGCGCTCGTAAAATCGAACGTCGCCCGCCCCCCCCCTCCACCTGGTGTCGGCCGCCGAGAAGGGGAGATAACGCGCGCGTCCCCCGCTCGTAAAATCGAAGGTCGCTCGAGGGACCCCCCCCCCCTCGCGTCTTTTCACGCTCACGAACGACGGGCGGGGCCGGTTATATATATACATATACATTTACGGCAAATGAAGCCGACGGCGAAAACCAGCCGCGGGTGTCCATATAATTGCTATCGCAATAAAACTGTGTGCGTCGAACAAAAAAAAAAGAGAAAACTTTAGGAGCCTTCTCTGTCAGGGCATGCGGAGCTTTATATGTGCGTGTCTGACCTATTACTTTTCTTTTATTCTTTGGCATTGTGCACTACTCCCTCCTAACTTCGTTTCCTTCCGCAATGCCGGGAACGGGTCCTTCATCGACGTTCTTAGCTGCCAAACACTTCAATAGCTACATGCAACAACGAAAGTTATACGTTCATATACTGGCAGCCGGGCAATATGACAACGTGAAATGACGTCACCATGATAAAAGATCAGACTACCATATCAGAAGTGATCGCTGACATGCCCACGATCGGAAGAGCATCAATTAGTTGCGAACGGCGCACACAAATACGCCTGTGGCCGGCCCATCTTCGATGGCCGAATTTCTGTACACTCGCCGGCGCCTACCGTTTCGCTTACCAATGTCGCCGTCGCCGACGAAATATCTAGCTCATAGCAAGTTTCTCTGAAAATGAGGCAGCATCAGAACGGAAAGGATAGGCCTATATGCATGATTACCAACTAGCCCAGTTCACTACACACCTAAAAGACTTACTTTGTCTAGGAAAGACCAAATCGCACGATTTAAAAGGTAACCAGACAAAAAATTCCCCATCTCCCGCTAAAGGGAACCATGTGTGGATGCGAAGCATTGGGGAGATAATTAGCTTGAGCGGGGGGAACGTCGCCGCTCTCACTTCACGGCAGTGGTCCGGGCGCTCACCGCGGCGCTGCGCAGGAGAGAAAATGAGGCGCGCGCGCTCCGTCATTTTCATACCGCGGAACTACCGTGGCGCCCCCCAGCGGAGTAAGCAGCTCTCACACCACCTGTCGTTCGCGCCGCTCCGTAGAGGATTCCTAGAGGAGAGGACGGGGGAGGGGACGTGCATGCGCAGCGGGGGTGTGGGACGCGGGAGCCGCTCCGTAGAGTAGAGGATTCCTAGAGGAAAGAGGGGGAGAGGACGCGCATGCGCCGCTCCGTAGTGTAGATGATTCCTAGAGTAGAGGAAGGGGGTGAGCATACGAGTGCACATGCATGCGCTGTGAGGTTGTGGGGGGCCGCTCCGTAGAGTAGATGATTCCTAGAGGAGAGAAAGGGGGTGAGTTTAGGAGAGAGGGGGGGAGGGGGGACGCGCATGCGCTGTGGTGGTGTGGGACGCGGGACGGACTAAGCCCCCTCCAAACACATGCAAGCAAGATTAAGGAATGGGGTCAACCTGGCCGACAGACATCAACTGCCTAGCCATTGCTAAGCAGCCTCTCTGTGCTCTCGGCCATGACTCTGATGACTGTGTTAGGGTTGACGGCCTTCATATTACTACAGGGTTCTGGTTCGCATAATGGGTGCTTCCCTACTTCATGACAGTGGCCGGACGCGGGAGGGACGGACAGAGCCCCCGAGCATAAGATGCTTCGCATCTAAAAGTTTTGAGCGGTTTTAATAACAAAATTGCACCATCTCCCGCTAAAGGGAACCATGTGTAGATGTGAAGCAGCGGGCGCTAACCCTTACACTGGCGGCGGCGTTGACGCTGGCGCTCATCGCAGCGTTGCGCAGGAGAGAAAACTGGGGAGGCGCAAAGCAGGCAGTGATGGAGCAGTTTTTCCTACTAGAACATGCCAATCGCTGCTAATGGGCAATGAGAGACAGAAGACTCCGACTGGACACAGAGACCCGCACTCCGCTTTTAGTTAACGCGCACGCTGCGAATTTTTATTGTTCAACAACGCACAGGAGAAATCTCCCACCGGCACCACCTTGGAGGTCAAGATCCATTGCTATATATACGGGATGGCCAGTGAACGGTTGTGCAGCGCGAGCAGTCGGTTTTTTCAACCAAGAAACTCGCTAGCAGACGCTGCCTGCGTCGGCGTCGCGAGGCGAGAGAGGGAGGAGCGTAGGAGAGGAGAGAGAGGGGGTGACACGCATGCGCAGTGGGAGTGTGAACGCCGTGGGCAGGGATGCGTAGAGGAGAGAGGGGGGAGCGTAGGAGAGGAGAGAGAGGGGGGGACGCGCATGCGCAGGGGGGAGTTAGACGCCGCGGGCAGGGATGGAGAGAGGGGGGGAGTGTAAGAGGGGAGAGAGGAAGGGAGGCGCATGCGCAGTGTGGGTGTGGTTGCAGCGGGGAGGGATGCCTAGAGGAGAGAGAGGGGGAGAGGAGGTTTTTTATTTTTATTTTTTTTTAACTCTTTGCGCATGCGCAGTAAGGGTGGGCACGCGGCACACCACCACCACCACCACCACCACCACCGGATTAAGCTTCGCCATAAGATGCTTCACATCTAATAATAATATCTGGGGTTTAACGTCCTAAAACCACGATATGATTATGAAGGGCGCCGTAGTGGAGGGCTCCGGAAATTTCGACCACCTGGGGTTCTTTAAAGTGCACCTAAATCTAAGTACTCGGGCCTCAAGCATTTTCGCCTCCGTCAAAAATCCAGCCGCCGCGGCCGGGAACGCCATAAGCTCTAGGCCGCCGTGGCGGGGCTGAGCAATTATATTGGGACAGTGAATGTGACACAACACTTCTGTTCTTTAATCGTCCTTTCGTAGAGAATGAATTTTCTGCAGAGAGATCAAAGTAGAAAAGGACACAGAAAGTACACCAGTAACGACTGAAGATATCAAGAAGGCTTAGTGAGATCGCCACAGTGTTTCTTCGCAGAGACATGCGAGTTCCAATTTCGAAGCGAATTGTAAAAATAATGTTCAATACACTAGTGCTGTTGTTGGATTAACTTTATTCTGGTCCAGAGAACACACGCTCGGGCCACTAAGCTCCGCTTGGTGGTCCCTACTTGGGACGAGCCGGGTGGCGCGGTGTCGCCCCTGTTTTCAACACTTACCTAACTATTGAAAAATCAGTGCATCAATCATAATTGCATGTATAATAACGAAAATAGGAAATTCGAAAACACAATGCTCAGTAGTTCAGCACTAATAAATCTTTTTAAAACTTCTTTTTTGTTTGTTTGAAATTGGTGGCAGAACATGTGAGGAGGAGAGCTTTTATTGCGAGGAGGAGGGGAGAGATTAGAGCGTCGCTTAGGAAGAATGATGAAGTGAGAAATAGAGAAAAATAAACATATAAGTGGAAAGAAAGCGGGACAATCAAAGCGAGAGACTGGAAGAAGTACAATTAAAGAGAGGAAAATGATAGAAAGCAGGATGAAAAAAGCGGGATATAGAAACGAGGACAGAAAGAAGTTATGATGGAGGAAGAATTAAGGAGCAAGAAATAAACATTTTTTGAAGAAATATAGTTTCTTAGTGCGCAGAACGTTTTAGAAAGGAGTCAGATAGGAAAGAGCGCACACTTACAACCAATTTATTGCACAGATTGGCGGGAATATATATACATCAAGAGGGCGAGAGTATGACACACAGAAAAGAAGGGGGAGGGAATAATAGCGCATGCGCCAGAACATCTTATTCAAACTAGATTTACATTTTAACTTAAAAGATACTTGTACTCATTGTCCAACAGATTAACAGACGGGGCACTTACGCACTCAGTTCCGGCCTTGCGTATCAAAAAAGCTTCATGTATTTCACGTGCCCTCTTGTCCCTATATCTCGCCATTACGCGGCATTCATCAAACATCGGGGTGCACCCACAATTGGCACAGTGACTTGCCAAGTGGCTGCCCACTGATCCGCGCATGAGATTTGCATGCTCCCTAAGGCGATCGTTCAGACACCGCCCTGTCTGACCGATGTAGTATCGACCACATGACAAAGAAAGGTGATACACAACGCCTATAATACATTCAACGAACATTTTTGTATGCCTCTTAATACACCGAACATTTGAAGATCCTTCGGAGTTGACTCTTTTGCACAAGGACCCTAGCTTGTTTTTTGCCGTGAAAACGACCCCTTTTGCCGTGAAAAAGATTATTCCCTCCCCCCCTTTTCTGTGTGTCATACTCTCGCCCTCTTGATGTATATATATTCCCGCCAATCTGTGCAATAAATTGGTTGTAAGTGTGCGCTCTTTCCTATCTGACTCCTTTCTAAAACGTTCTGCGCACTAAGAAACTATATTTCTTCAAAAAATGCAATACCAACCAGCCCAAGTAGCTACTCTTTTGAAGAAATAGACAGAGAGAAATAAATTGAGAATAAGAGATGTAGCAAAAAAGCTTAGAAGAGAAAAGAAGAAATAAATATAGGAAGAAAGACAATATTACTTAAACATAGCAAAACAGGAATAGGCAGGAATACAGCCCTTCCCATCATATCTGATGTCTCTCTAACATTGCGCTTCCAGTACAGGCTACGCTAATTTTTTCGCCAGCCTGACGCCTAGGTTTCTTGAATGTTTTATGAATAAAAATTACACGGCTAACACTGCATTCTCTTACAGTGAGTACATCTCAACCAGGTCTTCGTAGCTGTATTTGCGGCGAAGTTATAGGCATTCTGCGGCCTAATTATCCCTTAATTATTCTAATCAGGAATTACAGGTAGTAGGTTTACGCACTTCCATACAAACATTGGGGCAGTAAGTACCCGTAAACATCACTTTCCTATGTTCACTTGCGGTAGACCTATAAGCACTTTGCCTTGATTTGAGGTCGTAAGTGGCCCCTTTATTTGGGCGTGAAATAACTATCCGAGGGGCTAACTAAACTTATTTTCTCTGAACCTAATCCTAATTAACGTACCCATTTGATACAGTCGCTAACTAAAACTGTTATTACATTTTACGAGGTTCTCATGGGCGAACTTTCACTTCAACTTTCGAGGCGCTACTTTGAGGTCGCGGGAAGTCCTTCTCTCTTATATTGCCTTAGTCGCTATGGAATAGCGCCATGAGGGCGCATTACCTTTCGTATTAAGGCATTAAGGCTGAATTTGGGGGAGATGTCATCCTGGAGTGATCACTAATCGTTGAACCGGGAATGTTCCTGGAGCCACCTTTCGACAAATGCACTGATTCGAATGCTTCCTCTAGGTACGTTCCTTTTTAACGGATTCATGTCTTCCCTAAACGACTAATTACTTCTGATAACAGATATAGTGCTTAATAAAATGGATTGGCTTGATATTACGATTCATCAGAGTTGCCCTTAGATTCATCATAGCGCAGCACTTCCCAAGTGTCCAGCAGGAGGAGTAGGATTGAACTTTATCGACCAGAACCAGCAAGTTTCGGTGAACAAAATTTAATTAGCAACTGCTGAAGCGAAGCGAGCACAAAGACATCTTCCTTGTTTGCGCGGTGTACCTCTAACTAGTATCTGCAAATTAGCCCAAGTCCTCAGTCTCTTTGTGCACCAGCATGTTACTGACACAATCTTAAAGTGCTGCTTGATTTCTCATATGCTGAACAAACGAAACATCGTTTATCCACCTCAAAGTACTTCTCTTTCAGAACAATAGCATTTCTGTAAACAGTAAAGTAATTTCTGTAAACAGGCACTGCCAAGGAGTGCTACTTTGTAGTATTATTGCGATAGCAATTATATGGACAGCCTCGACGGGTTTTGCCGTCGCCGTTGGTCGTCGCCGTCGCCGTCATGTCCGCGTATGAAGTTCCAAATTGATAAGAACCCCCTGCGCATCGTACGTTCTACCAAGCGGGTAATAGCGGGCGAGCGGGAGTGGTGAACGCGGCTGAAGCGGTGATCAAACGAGCCGGCATCTCCGATGCTCCGAGGCGCATGCGATAAGTTCCCCCCCAACTGTTCAACCGGCCCCGCCCGTCGTTCGCGAGCGTGAAAAGACGCGAGGTAGGGGGGGGGGGGGGACCCTCGAGCGACCTTCGATTTTACGACCGCGGTCGTGGCGGGCGCGGCGTGTTATCTCTCCCCATCTCGGCAGCCGACAGCGGGCGGCCGGTGTACCCTTCTACGTTCTGCGCTCTCAACGCGAAGAGAATGAGGTGTGCAGAGTGTCCCTGGAGCAGCCGTATTCTCTTAAACAAGCGTTTTCTAGAGTTGCGTGAGATCGGATCCAAAAGAGTTAGCTGCCAGCCTCACTTCGTATAACATTACAATTTGGTTGCTATCGCATTCATTGCTTCACCCTTGCGGCGAAACTGTGACTTTTTAATTGCAGAAATTAATTTCAAGAACAGAGCTGTTATGGTCGAATTCTGTCATGCGTCGTATACAGAAAATGATTATCATCATGAACCTAGCCCGCTCCCTATCACCGTCAAGGCACGGAGTACATATGGCTAACAAGACAAGCTTCAAGGTGCGGTCCCCAGTCCGGGGTTAGCTGCCCGTGTGTTAAGCAGTGGAGTAAGTTATGGCATTCGCCCAATTTCTGTGGCACATACAAGCTGTACTAGTTCTTAAACAGAGCTGTTATCGTCGAAGGTTTGCGCTTGCCGTAAATAGAAAGAGGGAGAAAGAGAGAGAAGAACAAATAGAAAAAAAGGGAACAAAGACAGAAAAAGATACAAATACAGAGAAGCAAATAGACGTCGAGAGAAAGAGATAGATAGACACAGACTAAAAATAAGAAAAGGGAGCAGGCATAGCCGTGTATAGTATATTATACCAATGGGTGGGAAACAGACAGGTGAGAGGGTAAAAGCCTAAGCAACTCAGGACCAGCTAGGTGCCGACCAGTTCTGATGTGACCCAGCCTTACGCCAATTGAAGCAAGCTGCGGTATTTTTAATTGTGTCAAGACGCAGTTAGGCGAAACTAGAAGCGATGAAGAAGTAGCGCCAGCCGGTTTGCATTTTTTCTTTATTTCACCGTGTTCAGTGTCATAAAAAACATTTCATCAATAACTTTCCACTAGCAGCGACTAATTGAAGTTAGTACTTCTACATTCTGAATGGTCTACGTCAATCCTGGCCGCTGAGCGTCCGATACGAGCAGAGCCTTTATACGTGTACCTTAACAATTTTCCGCTTTGTCGCAGGATCATATTACGATCATTTTTAATAAATGGAATACCCCCACTCCAGCTCTTCGTCGTCATGTGTGGTTTGTATTATGACAGTTATCCGTGGATTGGAACAGCGAATGTTCACAGCGTAATTAAAAGGTGCCGAGAAAGGACTGATAGGCCAAACGGACGGAGCAGTATGTTGCAACGTAATCCTGGTTTTCCAAACTAATACCGGCTTTGCGCTTGAGAGCTCTTGGGGCAAATGTAATTCACACTGGGATGCAATTATGATGTTGACAACTACGACACGTCGCAACCCTATCTATTTTCACAAAGCAATTTATGTCACTTGTGCTTTGCAAGGGAAGTATTAGGGGCGAAGAACCTTAGGGGCTAGGTTTGTCCGTTGTCCGTTGTACCCACTATACGTCATCAAGATGATGATGAACAAGCACGTTAACACATGCACAGCACGTGCAAGGTACCCATTATACACCATGACAATGACGATGACGCTTATGACGATGAAGAATAAGCGCGTTAGCGCTTGCAAGGCACCCGATGATGATGAGGACTATGAAACATTCCATTTCTGGCATAGATGAAAACGAACGTAAGGCGCGGGAAGCGGGGGCAAAACGACAAAAACGCCAAGCGGACTCGGAGTTGAGGGCGCGGAAAGCGGTGACTCAACGGCAACGCAACAAGAAGCGGCTACCCTGGAGGAGAGAACTCGGCAATCAGCGGCAAAACGGTCAACGTTGACATCACGGACAACAACTGGCTTCTGCAGTGTATGACGTCTCAATACGCTCTACGGCGCATTTTGTATGACTGGAAACAAGCAACAACCACCAGGGGAACGTGCATACACCTCGTCTTTGCCAACTTCAGGCTAGATCCGATAGAAGAACCATTGGTTCTACATTTCATGGGCCACAGAGCAGTAATAATGAAGGCGAAATGAAATCCACAACTCAACACGATGTACCATTCATGACCAATAAACATATAAATGTACACCGCTTTGTCACTCATTTACATGCGTGAGTGGGCAATGTAACGGGTGATTTACGGTAACAACGAACGATCCCACACTGCTTCGCCCACTCATCATCATGAGGGCTGGGCAGTAGCACGATACAAGAGTATCGCGATACTATTTCAGAGATACTTTTGAGTATCTGTATTTCTGTATCGAGATACATTTGAAAAATGTATTTGTATCTCAATAGTGAATTACTTTTACGATGTATAGGTTGTATCGCGATACTGTAAAGGGCACAGGTACCTCGTTACATTTTTTTTCGGAAATGAGCTGAGGCGTGTTTCCAATGGAGGAAAGGAATTTTTTTTCCTTTTGTGCGGGTTAAACAAGGAAAGGCGCGCGACGGTCGACCACATAGGGAGGGCGGCGATGGTTTCCCACAGGCGCAGAATGACCCATGTGGCAAAGCACCCGATGCCGACTATGGCAGAGCCGCGGAGGCCTATTGGCCTCTGCCGAAGCAAGTCGCTGTCTTGGCTGTCTCTCAAGACCAATGCAGCACGACTATTTTTTTTTCAGGGCGGCCACCCAACTCTTCATGACCCCCCGCGTGGATACCGCCTTGAAACAGAAGCTTCGCGGAAGGTGTTATTCTCAAAGCGGCGTCACTTCCAAAATCATTTCCCCTAGTTGCGGCGGAAGTGAATCGATGATGGCTGCTTTTGACGCGCATTCAGGCCACCCCTCCAGCATGTCAGGGTACATTCCTAGTTGATTTACAAGCATGAAACGGTTTTTTGTGGTACCAGGCTCCCGCACCACCGGAGCCGACTTGGCCTGTTGGAGCTTGCTGAGGTGGGCGCTGGTGTTGGGTGGTAGCGTAAATGGCGGCCAAAGCTTTATTCCAAATGATGGCCCCCCACGAAGATTGACCTTTTCGGCCCAGGCGACGAATGCTTGCTGTAGTATTTAATAGACCTTTTCATAGCAGAGAAAAAACACCGCCATGCTGGGCTGCGCACGGGAGTACAAAGGCCTGACGCCACAACCTTGGCAGGGCATTTTGGTGGGTCAAGCCTGTTTAGCGCAGCCCAGAGAGGATTATGGCAGCGCCCAGAGAGCCATCTGTGAAATGAGCAACTGTCCCTGTTCCCCATTTTCCGTATTGAGAGAGCTGGCAGGAGCGACCTAGGAGGGCTGAAAGCATCTCACCCCCCAGAGAACGTGATTTTAGGAGATCAATGTCTGAATAGTGTACTATTGACATACTAGGCTCCACTGCACGTAGGTAAAACAGTGGAAACCGCAGCTGTCTGGTCCGGCGCCGACGAAACTCGGGAGGCTGCTTTCAAGGTGCTGTCTTCGAACGGATCGAAGCAATTTGTTCCAACACGGAGTGACAAAGCGCCTATGTCGTCCCTGCCAAGTCACTTTGCAGGGAAATATTTCTTCTCATGGTCAGTGGCCCTCCGCCACCCAGTCGTGTGTAAATGTCTGTGCGTGTGGCCGCCGGGCACGGCGCCCTTTAACATGATGACCTGTCATCGCCGCACCCGCCACAATCGGAAATGTGAGCGCTCTTTGCCGGCGAAACAGTCCTCGTCTTCCAACACTTGGCCGATCCGTCTATACTGTATTTAAGTGGCGTCTCGTTGTACAGTAGGACGGTTTAGCCCTCGAGTCACGACACGAGTCGCGCGAGCTGCAGTCTTGGGAACAGCGACGACGGGCAAGGCACCACCGAAGCACGCGTCACAAGACCGAGCAATGGCGAACGGTGAAGGCCGTGCAGTACAGTCTATACTGGATGACACGTTCGTTGAACCCGTAGAGGACGGATCCAATGCTTCGGTGCTCAAAGCAGAATGCAAACGTTCTGGAAAGGTAATTTGTGGTTCGCGGACATCGAAATCAAACTTCAAAGTACATCTCAAGGTAAGAAACGTGTATTTTTACCCTCATTGGTATAGTTGTGCCTCTATAGTTGTCATATGTTCCATTGAGTTCGAATGCGTTTTATTTATTAAGGCGAAAGCCTTTAATGTCTCATGCTCACGTCCGTCCGGTGTGCGTCCGGTGTCCGTCCGTCCGTCTGTCCCTCTGACCATCGTCCGTCCGTCCGTCTGTCTGTCCGTCTCCGTCCGTTCGACCATCCGTCTGTCTGTACGTCCGTCCATCCATCCGTCCGTCTGTCCGTCCGTCTGTCCGTCCCTCCGTCCGTCCGTCCCTCCGTCGGTCCGTCCATCCGTCTCTCCGTCCGTCCGTCTGTCCGACCTCTGGCACGGAGTCAGGTGGCCGCCGGGATGCGCAAACGGAACATCGGTCGCGTCGGACTCTACAGCGCTCGCGCTTTGCTTGGGTAGCGTCGCTGTGCCCAGCGTTTGCAATCATTCTGACCGACGCCGTCAGAATGGACACAAGGCGTTCACAGAATACACTTTCGAATTTACAAATGGTCCGTCAATTTAAGCGCTGGAACGCGGATGGCGTTTGCACGATGCGCAAATCGCGAGAAAACACTAACGCATGCGAACGGAGGAAGATTAGTCTCGCGTCTCGCTGCGATTCGCGGTAAAAAATTAAAAAAGAAAACACGCACACATTCGGTTTGTGTGTTATCCCACTGAGAGTGTAGAAGATAAAAGACATGGCATAGTCAGTGGAAAGGCCACACGCTTTCGCGGAACACACTTTGGAATGTACAAAGTGCCCTTCAATTTTTTTCCCAGAAGGTACATCCAAACAGTGCGTCAGAATATGAGCAGTATTTGAAGAGGCCCTGGAAGAGCAGTTTCTGTGATAAATCAATAAATTGTAAGTTTCAATGCACTGCAACATTTACAATATTATATAAGCTGCACTTAAATGTTTTTGCGCTGTATGAACATCGCCGAAATAAAAAAGTAAGTATTTCAGTATCTGCATTTACTTTATCTGTATTTCCGGCATAGTTTTTTCGTCTTTTGGCATAAGTATCTCTGAAATATCCCGCTGCGTCAAAGACGAATGTATCTCAGTGTCTGCAATTTTAGGCTTCCAACCCATGTGTTTCGATATCTGTATTCCGGAATACTTTTTGAGGTATCTCTGCCCAGCCCTGGTCATCATTCACTTCGTGCAGATGCAGCAGTTTTTTTAGATGTGAAGCATTCTTATGGCGAAGCTTAATCCGGTGGTGGTGGTGGTGTGCCGGCGTGGACCACCCTTACTGCGCATGCGCAAACCCTTTCAAAAAAATAAAAATAAAAACCTCCTCTCCACCGCTATCTCCCCCTAGGCATTCCCTCCCCGCGGCCAACCACACCCGTCACTGCACATGCGCCTCCCCTCCTCTCTCCCCTCCTACGCTCCACCCTCTCTCCTCTAGGCATCCCTGCCCGCGGCGTCCACAGTCCCACTGCGCATGCACGTCCCCCCCTCTCTCTCCCCTCTCCTATGCTCCCCCCTCTCGGCATCCCCTGCCCGCGGCGTCCACACTCCCACTGCGCATGCGCGTCCCCCTATCTCCTTTCCTATGCTCCCCCCTCTCTCGCCTCGCGACGCCGACGCCAGGCAGCGTCTGCTAGCGAGTTTCTTGGTTGAAAAAACCGACTGCTCGCGCTGCACAACCGTTCACTGGCCACCCCGTATATATGGCAGTGGATCTTGACCCGCAAGGTGGTGCCGGTTGGGAGATTTCTCCTGTGCGTTGTTGAACAATAAAAATTCGCAGCGCGCGCGTTATCTAAAAGCGGACTGCGGGTCTCTGTGTCCAGTCGGAGTCTTCTGTCTCTCATTGCCCATTAGCAGCGATTGGCATGTTCCAGTAGGAAACACCGCTCCATCACTGCGTGCTTTGCGCCTCCCCAGTTTTCTCTCCTGCGCAACGCTGCAATGAGCGCCAGCGTCAACGCCGCCGCCAGTGTAAGCGTTAGCGCCCGCTGCTTCACATCTACACATGGTTCCCTTTAGCGGGAGATGGTGTAATTTTTTGATGAGTGAGAACTATTTCTATGGCACTTAAAAGGCCCGGCGCGAATCTACGGCTTCATAACAGCACCGGGACTCTCAAGCCGCAACCCTTTCTCACCGACTACTTTAAGCTAAGCCGATCTGTTGTCGATATCTTATGCTTCAATTCAAGGTACTCATGCTAGCTTTTGGCTTGCACTAATCTAATGCTTGCACTAATCAAGTCATTTGGTTGATTTCAAAAGAACTTTAGAAATACCCCAAGAACTAGTATTAAGGGTTGCATGTAACAGTCGTCTTTCGGCTAATTTGCATAGTCAGCGTAAGTATAAACTGATTAGAAGGGCCTCTTCCATATATCCGTGTTATTCGACAAATTTCTCTGTTATTCCAAAAAGGCCTATATTAGTTCAAGAGAACGGTAGTATATGCGTATAAGAACCTTAAGATGCGAATCGTATTGGACTGCCTGTAAGTGTCTCCAATTTGCACAGCATAATTCAAAAGCCGTCAATTATATATTCCAAGGAAGAAAATGAGGTGATCTGCTGTTTTATGTGAGTTTCAACGATAAATCGTAATTAGCATGCAAATATATGTAGATAGATTATGCAGTTATCGCGTTCTTTTTTTTTTTTTTTTACTGAAAAGAACCAAATTGGTGTTGTCGAAAAACGCGCAAAATTCTATCTTGCATTTATTTAGAGCAGTGAAAAATAATACTTTTGATGTTGATCTCGGGAACGCGGCACGTCGAATGGCCCATAGAACTTTGCACTGCCTTCACCAAAGTGACCTTCGGCATTCGCAGGCTTTTATACAGCTTTCACAAGGGGTATAAATTGGAAAGCCCTTTTAACAGTGAAGATGTTTAAGAGGGAAGTTAGGCCGTTTGGTGAGAGCAGAAAAACCTCGCTCAGTGATGATATCACCCTGCGTTTGACTAGCAACGCACTGGAGGAAGGTGGAGGAGAAGTGGAGGGGAGGATGAGATTTAATAAGCAAATAAACTAATTTTTGGCGAGGCGAAAGTTCAACCAGGGTACCCACGGTCAGTCGGTGAGTGTCGTAACCACTCGGCTAGCCAGACACTCTTCTTCTTTCGTGCTATTTATTACAATGTGTATACAAAACTTTCGCAAGCGTTACGACGTAGTGCTGCATTAAGTCAGTGACAATAATTGCACAAGCACTTATATACAAGCATTCGAAGGCTAAGCTACTTGCAGTGTACATATCCAGAAAAAATAGGAAAAATTCTTCAAAATCTGTCGCAAGAAGAAACTGGTAGGGATGAGCACGCTAGCAAGATGGGGTGCCAGTTCGCTGTGCTGTTGTTCTTCATAAATGTCCCTATCAATTGCCCTAATGACCAGCGGTTATCCTGCTTACGCGCTACGTGCCCGGCCACGTCCACTTCTTGGTTCCAACTTTATATTCAAGTATGGATTCCAAGAGAAGGCAAACGCGTGAGAGGAGACAAAAAACTGTGTATTGCAACCAACCCGGAACAGACTTTGCCGGTCATGTGACCTGTACCTCATTAGCCAATGGCTTTCCTTCTCCGCTCTTTAAAAGCCGCGTGTAATAAACGCGGCACATACACTCTCCCGTCACTCTCACCTCAAGTCGTCTCCGCGTCGCTCTCCCCTCCGTCGGCCCGCCGCGGAGCAAGCCGGCTCCTGTCCTACACAACAATGGTCATGATGATGAAATGTCCCTGAGATTAGCAGTCATGCGAATAAAATGTATACTTGAAGTTGTAGTTGGCTCTGCATTAAAATCCTGCATACGTGTTTATCACAAACTAGCATTCCCATCAGGCGAAACATGTAGATGGACACTGCACGCTAGCAGAACAAGCACTTACAGGACCACGGGAGGACGTTACTATAAGCGAGATAACTAGAAAAGGATTCTGGCAATTGGAACTGGATTCGTTTACCACACAACGTAGCGAAAAATTGCACATGTGGTGTACTGACGGTGAAAAAAAAGCTTTATACATGTACCTTGATTGGCCCCATCTCCCAGCACTATGCAGAGGACAATTTAGCAGACATAAATAAAAGACTACACAAAGCTTGTATTAATGAGAACTAACAGACAATGATGCCAAGGAAAGCATAGGGGATGTTTTTAGAAGTAATTGTAATGTAAATGTGAAGAAAGAAAAGTGGACGAAAAGATAACTTGCCACCGGCAGGGACCGAACATGCGACCTTCGAATAACGCGTCCGATGCTCTACCACTGAGCTACGGTGGCGGTCATCCCCCCGCCAACTTTATAGGGTATATATGTGCATTTCGACGTGGGAGCGTCAGTCAGCGCCGCCTGTTGCCATTACGGTGAGTGTGGAACACTCTTTTTTGCCTGTGGGCGTCACGTAGCAGTTATCTTATAACGAGCTGGCAGCTGACTAATAATTCCCTCGCATACTACCTGAAGGCATCAAGTCTGCCAGAACTGGTCCCAGCTTTCCTACACTTCTGCAATATCTACTTGGTCCAGGTATAACGAAGTATGCTAAATGTGAAGCATTTCTTAGCTAACATCCACGACTTTGAGCGTATCTATCTATCTATCTATCTATCTATCTATCTATCTATCTATCTATCTATCTATCTATCTATCTATCTATCTGTCTATCCATCAATCTGTCTGTCCATCTATCTATCTATCTATCTATCTATCTATCTATCTATCTATCTATCTATCTATCTAGCCGCCTACGTCTTTGTGCTCTCATGATCGACTGGATAATAGGATGTGTACGAAAATTGGTATGGCATAGCATTACTTTATGAAAAACATAAATGACAGCTCATATTATGAAAATGGATGATATGCATTTCATATACGGCATGATTTACTGGCCATCGCGTTGGCGCTCTTGAAGCCGTTTCGTTAACCTGGCATATACCAAAATTTGCGTGCCATGACAAAAGTGTATGACGAACATAACTGACAAGTATAAAGGTGCAAATTATGATATGCATGCCATGTATGGCATTATTTACAGATCATGATCTCGGGGCGCTGGCAGCCGTTTAACGATGTGCAAAAAAAATTGGCAATCCGTGACGTTACTGTATCACGAACATAAACGACAGTTTACTGTATCACGAACACGAAAATCATGACATGCATGTCATATATGCCATCACTTATATGCCAGGCTCATGGTGAGCTCGCGGTTTGTAATAGCTTGATATTCAACAAAACTGCTATTACGTGACATGACTCTGTGACGAATATATATGGCAAGGGGTAACATGAAAAGAATGACCTGCATGTCATGTGTGTCATGACTTACCTGCCAAGCTCATGGTGAGCTCGTGGCCATTTCGCTCCCTTGATATACATCAAACTTGGTGTTACGTGACGTGACTGTATGATGAACATTAAGGACAGGTAAGAATAAAAAATAAAAAAGCACGGCTGATCCCTCTGTCATAGGGAATCGGTAAAACACGAAAGTGAAACGTGTATTGACGGAGGTTTTTGAGCGTTTATTGTGCATTGTTTCGCCACAAGAGCAAACGAATTAATGCTAAGCAACAAAATGTAATGTCACGCGAAGAACGACAAGCAGCTCACTCTTCAAGCAGAAAGGTTCGCACGAAAGGAACATACACAAGGACGAGCGTGAACTAACAGCTATCACAGCTTGACGCTTAAAGGGACCGACAACTGCCCAGAACATGAAATGAGATGACTCCACTGATGGAAAGATTGTCCATCGCATTGATTCAAACTAACTATGTTTTTTCGTGAGAGGTGGATATATATTTTTTTATTTTTTTCGTTGAAAGTCGTGAAAAATGACCTGTGCTGCCTCTGGCGGGAAAAACATGAACGATCCGATGTCCCCGGCCACGCGAACTTTGACTGCTGTACGCAGTCGACGATATTTTTGTTAACATTGAAATATTCTTCGTTTCTTTATATCACGGTGTAAGAAAAATAATTTAGGTGTGGACACTCTCCGCCTGCCGCGACGGAGAGCATGTCCAGATAATGTTCGGCTTTAGTACATGCGCCGGCCGGACTTTCGTGGCACTAAAGCGAAAGGGCGCTGCGACGCGGGGGCCTAAAGGGACCGAACGACCGATCGCGACGAGGCGGACGCACGGCTTTCTTTCTTTTTTCTCATATTTTTTTAAATCACCATGCACGCTGGCAACTATAATGTTAGGCAACTAGAGCTAGAAGCGCATGCCGCGTTTGCCTCCGCATTAGGCACGGACGCTACGTGCCCAGCTAGATCTCTGTAGTACATACGCCGGCTGCAGTTGCGTGGGGACGCTGCGACGTGGGGTCCTAGAGAGACCGAAAGCGCCGAACATTATCTGGACGCGCTGTGGGACGGACTGTGTCCACACCTAAATTATTTTGCTTACACCGTGCTTTATATTAAGAGATATTCGTCCATAAAAATGTACATGAAGGCCTCCGTTAGTAGTAGTATGCATTAAAGCAGCGCTGCCTTCGCGTGACGTAATGAGAGCATGCTCGTCAACGCGTCTTGAGCAACTTTTCAACCTGCTCATGCAACCGTGCACGCAGTTTTCAGGTCGCCTAGATTTTATAGCGACGTAATTTTGCTACCTACACTTTGTCTCAGAAATGATGTGCACTGCTACTCGGCGCTGCCGTGCATATGCGTAGTGACGTTTTCGGTGACTTGGCTTGGCTCATGTATCGAGAGAGCAACGACGCCGGCACAAGCCACCCATGACACAGGCGCGGGCAACCTTGGGCGCAAGCGCATACACCGTGGTACAAATATAGAGAAGGTGTATAATGCCACATCACCTTATTGTAACAGCTTGTTATTTTCAAAAATTGTTGAAAACCTCAAAATAAATGTGGTTAAGCGTAGTTACAGGAACTCCGGCGAAAGCGGAACGAAGAGAGCTTTGAAAAATCGCGAGAAGGGTTGGCGGCATGCCTTATCCGTTCTCAGCGTTGCTGGAGGAAAGGTAAATCTGTGTTTAGAGCCTTTCAGATCGAAAAACACTGCTTGTAAAATATGAACGTGCTTTCGGGATTAACCACTGCAGCTACAAGCCCTACGAAGGGTAAGCTTTCTGTCGCGCCATAAAAAAAATGGGTCGAGAAAAATCAGTTGTCGGTTCCTTTAAAGCGTGGTGCTCAAACACAAAGGACGCAGGAAACGAGCCCACAAGTATGCACAGGACGAGCGAGAACTGACAACAATATCTGGGGCTTAACATCCCAAAACCACGATAAGATTATGAGAGACGCCGTAGTGAAGCGCTCCGGAAATATTGAACACCTGGGGTTCATTAACGTGCATCTAAGTCAGTGTACATGGGCGAGCGGGAACTAACAACTGCCTTGGTCTGAGCAGCGAGCTTCTCTGGCAAACACGGCAGCTGCAGCGAGCGAAGTGACCGTCGTGCTCTCTGGAACTTCAACGCCGCGACCACAAGATAAGCGCGCGCGCACCGCAACGCGCGGAGCTACGACCTTTAAAGCGTACCCTCGCGCCTGTCGCGTCATCTCGCTAGTCATAACAAAAACACGTTAAAGTCGCTGATCTCGCAGTACTGCCGACCGTAAATGGTGTATATAAATAGCTCGCCGTTGGTACTTGGAGGAACGTACGGCCGTGGCCAAGGCGTTTCACGCCGCGAGCGGCGGATCAAGAGCTCGTAGGTTCAACCTGTGGTGATGCAACATTTTCTTTAAAGTTTTTTTTTCTTTGCCATCTGTTATGTACCCAGGCAGCACGCCGGCATTGGACCAATCTCCGCCCAAGTTTGGCAAACATTGGCAGAAATATTGGTCCTACATTGGATTTTGGGGTTTAGGTACACCTAAATGTATATTGGTCCAATAGTGGAAGCAAATGAATGTCCGATGTTTGCAAAGATGGCTGCAGCCAATATTGTACGTCCAACGTATCACCAATAATGGTAAAGATGGCTTAAGCCAACATTGTCCGTCGTACGTATCGCCAACATTGTATAAATATTGGCAGCTACAATATTTCTTGCCAGCCTTTTTCGTTGGCTGCGCCATCATTCTTTCTTTTCCAGCGTTTAACGCCGGTTCTTGCCAGCCTTTTCGTCGGCTACGCCAATATCTTTCTGAAGTTTTCCACTGCATGTGTAGTTAAACATGAGGTAGATTTGTGTGCGTGGAAACTGGTAACTGGAAATTTGTGGAAACTGCTTTTACAAGTGCAAGAAAAATGAAGGTAATGAAGGTAACTCCATCGGGACACATCAGTGATGTGTCCGTCGGGACACGTCGGACACATCACTGTAGTAATTATGACCTGGCTCGACAGAGAATAAACTGCACAAAAAGCTCTGCCATGTCCCATACCATGTACGAAGCGATGGAATCCGAATATCTGCCAGGATCTGCAAGTACCAAATTATCTGTCTTTGAGACAAATCAACGAATTTATGTCATGACATGTAGGTCACTGTAGCATATCTGACTTCCATGCATACAGGTACATTCCGACTTACACCTTGCAAATTAAACATTTATTCGTGCCTATCCGTGCCTGACCTATCATTAATGTTTCTAATACTCATGGCATGCCAATTGTTGTTACAAGTTATTAAAATGCCCTTGATAGCCCTAAAATCATCTCATGTCAGTTGTGGCACACATTATAGGCATGATATGATCTTCATGTAATGACATCATTCATATTTTGCATGCAAGCAAGTCACTGCATATCATTTTTTCCTGTGCATCAAGTGGACACTGCTCATGACTTTCATTTATTTGTTTATTTATTTTATTTACCAAAGTGCCCACTTCATCTTCACAGCTCTCACAGCGCGGATAATTGTACAATGTAAGCTTTGTTACACGTTACGTGGAATAAAACACCACAACATGTTCATGTCTAAATAAGGTGTCATGAAACGACAGGGCAAACACAGCATCGCAAGTTATATTCACAATATCACTTGGGAACCGAGTCTAGACTGTAACTGCAGCGAGAAAAAATTAATTGCTCAATATGTTTTTAATAGCTAAATGATCATTACATAACTTTATGTTTTGACATGTCACTTATAATTCATATGCACAGAAGTCCTTGTAAGCCAGTTTTGGAGTGAATGAAGTACATAATGCTAAAAAAATTACTTTTTTTTACCTAAGTGCCCCCCATCATCTTCATGCCAGCAGAGTGATGAGAATGGTAAAAAGTAAATCGTCTTAGAGATTACATAAAATAGAACACCACAGCCAGCATGCACATGACTATACCTGAACATTGTGGAGCGACTGAGCATACACATCATATGAAGTTATGTTCACAACGTCACTTCGTAACCAATACCAGACTAACTTCATGGAGGAAAAACTAATTCTCATTGTGTTTTGTTTCATGGTGTTCCTTTTACTTTTTTTCTTGATCCACTGTCGTAGACACGTAGCGAGGTTAATGTAAACACTTTGTATGATGAATGAGTGTTCAGTAGTGGCAGATTTTAAGGAACAATTTGATTTTTTTTAACCAAACGTTGTTTTCGGAGCTTATCCCCCCCCCCAATTTATCTTTTTGTCTCACTTACACTCTGATTCCTTCAACCATTTCCCAATAAAAAACTGCCCGGCTTTACTTCGTATTCTCTCAAAGTACGTACCCCTCAATCTCATTTTTCTAGCTCTACTTGAAGCGAAGCGCTCCGTATTGTGCAGTCTAATTCGACCCCTAATTTATTTTATCATGTATTACAGGTAGTAACTACACGCGTCCCTATACCAACAATAGGATAGTACGTACCTGTAAACTGCGCTTTCGTGTCCTCACTGGTGATAGACTTATAAGCATTTCACAGGGCTTTCAGGGAGCAATTGGCCCTTCTATTTACGCTTTTAATAACTACCCTTGGCGCTAACAAGTCTTTTTCTCTGAACTTAATGCTCACTAACTTACCTAATTTGTACAGCCATTAACTTAACCTATTATTACATTTTTTAGTGTGCTCGCATTTCCGAACTTTCGCTTTAACTTTCAAGGCGCTATTTTGAGGTTGTGGGAGGTCCACCTTTCGGCTATTTTCTTACTCGCTCAGGGCAAGTGCCATAAAGGTTCTTAACTTTTCGATTTCAGAGTGAATATCAGGGGAAGATGTAGGCTTGGCGTGATCAGAAATCGTTCAACAGAAAATGTTGTTGGAGGCAACGCTTCGACGAGTGGACTTGTCGAAACTTTTGCTCAAGCGACAGTATTTTGAACCATTTCTGATATTCCCCATGTCACTCGTGGCTGCAGATAACAGCGATAGTGCTAATTAAAATAAATGCCTTGATTTTATGAGGCGCCAGAAGTGCCCTAAGAGTCACCATATAGCAGCCATTCCCCAGTTTGTAGGTGAACAAAATTTAATTA
>JALIZH010018029.1:0-34202 GCA_030522465.1 Rhipicephalus appendiculatus | reverse complement strand
AAAGAATTTCCGAGCGTCTTATTAGGAAAACATTATATAATTAGAATATGCAAAGTCGCGTATGAAGGCTTTCCCCCCACTACGAAGTATACCAGAGTATAATAGTTAAGTGTCAAGAAACAAGTATAATTTATGTGAAGGCTGGCACATATGTCTTTGAAATACCTAACGCTAGATAATGTTGGCCGCTGTCGGTTGTTTGGTGTTACAATAATGTAATAATTATGCATGTGCACAACAATGTCTACGCTCATCTACATTTAAAACATAGCAAATTACTAAAGTTTCTATTACAGCAATTTTTCGAAGCTCTTTTATTACTTTTTGTAACGCATTCGTGTGTCAATAGAATAGTTTCCACATCGTTTTGCAAAGGTACATATTAATTTCCTCTTTTAAATCACTCTAAACAAACATAAGCAAGGGCAGAGGGAAAACTGCCACAGCAGTTGTGTCCGAACCATGGACGTTCTCGCGCTTAATAACGTTCATAGAGTTACTGGGGCTAAGAACAAGGCTCCATACAATAACAAGGCTTTAACAAGGCTCCATACAATAAGTCTATATACGAGCATATGAAGCTGCAAAGTTAGGTTCTAGAGCACTAGAAGATCAAATGCATCATTTTCCTGCCGAGAAGCCCTGCGTTCAATCGGCAGTTTTTTTTTATTTTTTTTGTCTGGAAATGCAGCTTCATCTATTTTTTATGCCCTCTTGGCTAGAGTTACCTTGTTATACCGTTGAACCTTTGAGATACTGAATCTCATCAAAGAAAACAAAACCAAAATGTGCTCATCAATGCGAACGTTCGTGGTTGCAAGAACAGCGTACATTCTTTTATGACAGCTTCCCAGTGAAGGGGTTGCGTGGGTGTCTCCTGCATTCCCTGAGGCACCACGAGAACAACAAATCATCGTAATCCCTCGAGTCCAAGGGATAGTTACTGATTTTCAACGCATGTCAGTGTCCCCTGAGATTTATTGTAGCAGATTACTAACGACTTGTATGTTCCACTTTGTCATTTCTAGGCGCCTTTTGATCACGCATGCGCATAGTCGCTCATACATGGAGTTTTTTTTTTCTCCTAAAAGAGCCAAGGCCCCTTTAAATGAAAGTGGGAAAAGCGCAGTTGTTTGGTACTGGCAATATGGTCGGGGCTGCTTGAACAATCTTTTGCCAGTGTGCTCGTGTCACAAAGAGATTGCAATCCACAATGCGGCTAGAACCCATATAGTCCACTATCGTCGGCATTGGGGAGGAAAATTTGAATTTGGCTCTTATAGAACGGAAAATTTCATTTGGGCTTGCACTTTCTACGAAAAGTAGTCTAAATGGCAGCGAATGAACGATATAACAATACTTTGCCTCAAAATTAACGCCATCATGTGTTTTCGTCGTTGCCATCCTTTGTTGCATGAGCGCAATGATGATCACTGGGCTTGAAGAAAGAGTGGGTCTTCCTGAGAACAGGTGCACTGTCCTGTATTGTCGGCAGCGTTTTCTTGTTCCTGTCATATACTGAAGGCGTCCACAAATGCTTCAGCTCTTCTTCTTTTTGTGATTAGCTTCGTACGTCTCAGCTGGTTTAAGCCGTGCCATTGAGGATCACTTCGGCTTCAAGGAATTTATTAGTACCCAATAACCATTACTGTTGTCTTCCATGATATACCATCTTGGAGCTAAAAAATGGCATGATACTGTGGAGCAAAACTCGGAAAAGAGGCATTAACAGACTAACAGATGTAGGAAAGTCGGCCTCATACTCTTTCCATTGGCGTTGCCCTACAATATCGTGTCCTTCAGTAAGTGCCAACCAGCCCGAGAAAAATCAATTGTCGAGCGAAAGCACGAAAACAAAGCAACAAAGTCACGAGTGAAAGTGATTGGACGCGGCTATGTTCGTTGTTTTGGGGGGCACGGTTGTTCACGAAGCGCTGGTTTAATGGATCTGACTAAGTTTGAATAAAACAAGTGCGCGATTTGGCTGACTTTTTGTTCGAAACTGCTTTTTTCGAGTCCACGTTACGATCAGAGATTACCTCATTCTGAACAAAAAAATGCCCCCACCTCCCCGAAGGGAATCGTGAGGAAATGCGAATGCATTTCTTGCGCCGAGAGATTTCGCCTTCACCGACTTCTGCCATCGCCTTGAGAGGCGCCCCAGCCAGCGAACGGTCGAGAGTGAGGCGCGAGCGGACGGGAGAGTGGGGCGCAGGGAGGAGAGAGAGCGAACGGCGAGAGAAGGAGCGGCGAAGCACTGCACCTACCCTCTCCTACACTCTCTCGCACCACATGCTCCGGTTGCTAGGGGCGAGGATAAGCGCGCGCGCCCGCAGCTGTTGCTATGGGAGAGGGAGTGAGAGCGGAGCCGCGGACAACGCCGGACAACGCCGCACAACGCCGGATGCGCCTGACATAGCCCGACTAAGAAATGCATTCGCATTTAAAACGTCTTGGAAAGGGAAGGTCCAGTGATACATGTGGCCGGGTTTACATGACCGTCAGCCATACGTAGTACATAAATTAATAACTGCATATTTCTTAGAATATTTCTTCAACTGTGTCGAGCAAGATCAGCTCCCGTAATGCACTGGCCATAGAGTCATGCGTAAAAAGACTAATCTCAAGGTATTCATTGCAAAACGTGATTCTTCGGCTGTGGAATACAAATGGGGCTCGATTTTACTCTAGACTGTAATGCACGGTCGCTGTGGGGCGCTGGCTTTGAATGATTACCTAACACTGTTGGATCGTGAAACGGTCCCTTACGAAGAAAACAAATAAATTAGCGAAAAGGATCGCTCTTGTTTTTCCGCCTAGAAAAAAAAAATTCGAAAAGCATAAAGTATACTAGCCCTTGAATACAGGTTAGGTTGTTAAATGGAAACGAAACGTGTTGGCAAAAACATGCATTAAACTGACGAGCATAATGAAATAAACAGGAACGAAAAGTCGTATTGCAACACACTCATCGCGAACTGCCCATACACCAAGGGCGTGAATTCACCCAGGTCGGTGACATCGGCGTGCATGCGAATTAATCGCCAGCATAGCAGAAGTCTTGGATTTGAATCGCGTTGCTCAACTGGTGTCCTGCGTCACTAATGCCAACTCTTGTCATATATTCGCGGAAAGCCTACTCCGCGCAGCCTGTTGAATTGCGTATGCCGGCTTTCACGAAAAGTTCAGCTCGTTATAAGCATGCTTGCTGCAGCCGAACGCTGTTCAATAGAGCAGGCGGAGAAAGAGTGACTGCGGTGGTAGGCATGCCCTCCCAACAATGGCGTGAAGGATGTCGTGCATTCGGATGCTCGTTATTGAACCACACAAAGAGACGGTCGAATGGGGATTACGAAGAAGGCTGACGTAGGATAATGGGGAAGCACTGTATAGACATTTCTCCCATGCGCAACCGCCTGTGGCTGACGCTCCGGGCTCGTCAGTGAGTGTGCAGCATTATCTGGACTGGAGCTAGCGAACAAACGAGTGGGCCTTTCAGCAGTCGGCTTGATTAGGTGTGTCTCCAGCAGGAGAGCCAGGCAGACCCCTTTGGCAATGCGGGTGCATGGCGGTGCATGAGACCCTGCTCACTTTTTTTAGTACATTTGCTTGGGCGTTTCGTTTGTCACATTCGCGGCTAGCGTCATTGTCTGAACAGAAACCGTTGGTATAGGAACTGGATTCGTTAAACATTCGATGGCTACTAAGAAAAACTGGGGATCGCTCCAGACGCATCGCGGAGAATGGTGCCTCTTGGGTGTTTGTCGTATGAAGTCAATCGCATTAAAGCCGGGCTTTTCAGTGCAACATTTCTTTAGAAAGCAGCAGAAGCCACCATGGAACAGAGCACAGGCAGGCGTTCAGATTCACAGACTCGAACGCCTTCTTTCGCTCGAAGAGTAGCACATGCTGCCCTTCGGAATGGCACTGATTCTCACTACATTTACTTCCTCTCGGGAAAAGAGCCATCCTGGTGACTTAAGGGCACTAATGTCAAGCTGCAGTTAGTCATCAGATAAATTCCAAAGCAATGCTAGAGGCGGAAGTATTTGTCGCGAAGCTGATTACTCTAGGCTGTCTAAGAACTTTTTCGAGCACACCCTAACGAAAACGGAAAGATCTAGAAACAAAATGTTATTTTTAATTGTTTGTATTGTATGTAAGTTGGCTTCAACTGAAGGTGATATACACCACCAATTTCTGGCCCCACTGTATAAAGAAGAAGGAAGAAGTCTGTGTTCATTCTAAACATACTACAAGAAATAAAGGTTATTAATAAATCATTCGTGTGATGTCTGTTGCGTTTGGGATATTTTGTAGACAAACGAAAGTGAACATCCCTGCCCATCAAAGAGGGAGTCGTTGGCACATATAAATAACATTTGCTCGTACGAATATTGATGGCTTCAAGGCAACAGTAGCCAGGCAGCATCGTGTCATCCGCTACAGACAAAACAACGCATTTATTCAAATTTTCTCTCAAGACACCGACATGATCTTGACGCTCTTTCCTCAGCAAGCCTGTACTGACGAGACGCGCCAATGCAAAGTTGGCGTAAATCAAGGATTCGATGTGTCAAGAAGAAGCAAAAAGGAAACAATAAAAACGCTTTTTTAAGTACTGAGGGGGAATGTTCGCCAAGGCTAGAAGGTTGAGAGCAGTGTCTAGAGGGAATATTTTGGTCAAGCACACCTGGACACAAAAAGCAGGAGCGTATAAGCAAGCAAACTACGAAATGTCCGAACTCTATTGAGGGGCCAACAATGCCTCATGGGTAACGCATCGAAGCATGCGACTTCGCTCCTCTTGCTTCGGTCAATGTCTTGTACTTCCCACCCTACAAACTCTCTACAAAAACTTTTCAACGGTTGAGTATTCCAAGCATATGCTAAAGAGCGCAGCAGGCTAGATGTCATCAGTACCCCTACACGCCGACTTCCTACAGGCTGAAACAGCCGAAACAATTGCAAAGTCCGAGTTGGGCCTCGTTGACGATACAAGAACGCTTTCAGATGCGCTTATTGTTTGTTTGGCTTTTTCGGCCTATTTCGAAAGAACTCCGTGACTGCACTTTGGGCCTATACAGACCGTATAAAACAAACAATTGCACGCCATTCCAGTGCAGTCGACTATTATCGATCAATTTGTAATGGTGGCACTTTCTTACCCCCCGTTTGATCTCCTCAGCGTCGAGTGCTCCAGCTTGCTTTACCTGTTCTACAAGGTCACGGGCCTGCCCAGCTTTTTTTTTTCGTGCATTTTGCACTTCAGAAGTTCTTGTCGAACTTACAAAATACACAGATAAAAGACATCCACAGATGCTACACCAACCTAGAGTAAAGTGGATTGGCTACTACCACTGCACTGCTAATTCATTTGCTTCTTTTATTAAAATTCTACAAACACACTGACTGTTGCACCTATAAATTCCATGCTTTTAGAAAATCGGATGCTGCTAAATGTTGGCCTTCGTAAATTGAAGCCTGTTTTCTATTTTTATTGCTTGTAGCTCTACCGCGCAGCTCTTCGTGAAATTATTGAATTGCTCTTGCTATGAGCGAAATGCGATTGCTGACGATGCGATTGGAACAGGCACTTTTTTCCAATAAAGGCTTTAGAGCTCACGTATGAAGGCGCAATAGTCGTACAGAGCTTCCCATGTTCTTTGTTATTTAGTTTTCTTTTTTCCCTATGCGGCGCGCGGTTCCAGGGGGCGAAAAGCACGTTTAAATCAATTATACGTTGCTGTTGGTCTGAAACAATTATTCCCTACTACTGCCACTATTTTCCGTTTCTAGATTTCGTAAACCAAATGCACGATAAATTCGTTTGGCCACATTGAGAATGTCATTTCTACTAAACATGATCGTGTACCAGATAAATCTTATACCGATGACTTGCGGCCACACTCGCATTCTTGTATATTAAGCGCGGTCCCTTTGGCGAGCTTCGGCGATGATGGCTTTTTCCGCGTGTTTGGCCTGGACTCATACGCATGCGCATAAGCCGCGTTCCCCTTGCGAAGCGTCAATACAATTATTTGATTGACCGGATATGTTCCAGCGTTTCCTAACTTTCAGTTTAAACAATTGGCGCCTTTTGTTCCGCTGCAGGATCTTCCAGAAGACATGTAAAGGGTGTATCGTAGGGCATGCACGGTGTGTAACCTAGAACAGGGGTCTCAAACTCACGGTCCGCGGGCCGCATGCGGCCCGCCAACCTCTCGCTTTCTGCCCGCGGCCCGCACATGACTGGGTTTGCCTCACATATTTTTTTTTCTTAAAAATTCGTGAGCTAGACAGATATGACTAGTCTAAAGCGTTTTCGTAAGACACCTGATGAGGTCACCATGTGCTGAAACATAACCGTGGAACAAAAGCTACATTTGAGAATCGGCGTCAAGATTTTAGACATTTTGGAGATCGCTATCGACATGTTGGTGGAATCCTGGCACTAAGTCTCCTACAGAAATGACCCGTAAATGCAATATGGCTTATGGGAAAGTCTTTCCTTCAAACGGTAACGTTTGCGTTAGCTAACAATTTCTACTACCCCCCCCCCCCCCCCGTCCTCCTCCCCGTTTTTGCTTTCTTCACTGTCCCGGCCCTTCCGGGACTAACTTGCGTGAATGCGGCCCACTGTCTGAGGTGAGTTTGAGACCCCTGACCTAGCGAGTTACTTTCCGTGACTTGTTCCTCGGCGCCATGGGTTTACTTCAAGTGTTTTTAGTTCCACATGCGTCGTGGGTATTGTAGATTAAAATCGCAAAGTATGGGTAAGTCTAAAAAATGGGCTGCGAACTTATTCGTTCAATTAGGTATCTCGTAGTGGCACTCGCGCCTCCGCATTCATGTACCCTATTTCTTCGGATAACTTTGTGCTGAACCACACTGGCGAAGCGGACCTTGGAAGCCACGTAGAGAGCAGTGCCCGGTTGAGATCGGCTTCGCTGGGTGCCGCAACAATCGCAGCTGCTCACAAGAAAACTAATCTGTCAACGAACTGATTCAATAAATCTTCATTAATTATCCTGACATTTAATTGGATCTTAGCCTATTATTATTATTTGATTTGCATACATAGATACACAAGGACACAGAGGATAGAGGGAGAGAGCAAGCTGGCAACTGCCACCTGGAGGGGCACAACGCCTGCTTACTCTTTCGGGAGGAGGGAAGAGATAGAGGAGAGGGAGATAGGAGGAGAGAAAGAGGGAAGAAGGGAGGGAAGTATAAGAAAAATTGACGAAGACTTAGACAAGCATAAATAAACACGAGAAAAAAAAAACGTCTATAAACGGGTGGCAAGGTCCGTTTGGTCCATAAAAGTCAATAGAGCTCGATGGGCCTGGTCGCGTCGAGAAGCACAACCTCGCGGAAAGAGGTAATCGTCTAGGGTCGCGCACTTCAGTCCCAGGAATTTATATTCCTTAATCAGTACAGCGCGCTGCGTAGCGAATGCGGGGCAGTGCACTATAAGATGATCAAGTGTCTCACAGGAGCCACAAGCTGCGCACAACGGACTGTCCGCACGCCCTTGGCGGTATAAGCGTTCGCGCACCAACACAGAGCCGACTCTTAGTTTATATAATAGTGCTCTGGAAGGACGAGACAAGCCACGACCACGAACACGGGGAGGGAACGATCCATTCGCGACACGCTGGTCTGGGTGCTGCTTTAGGAGGTGTCGGTGTATAAGCAGGCGAGCGTTGTCCATCAAAGATGAAATTTCCGGGCAGTCACAATTATCATGACTACAAGATGAAGCAAGGCGATCCGCCGCTTCATTTCCAGCTATTCCCACGTGCGAAGGTACCCACTGGGCAGCTAGGGACACCCCACGTGAGAGAATTTTGTTGGCGGATTCCGTGATGCTGCAGAGAATTGGGCTGTCGGACTCCTTTCGGGTGAGTCTGCTAAGGGCACTGTTAATAACAAGGACCCATGGTCGTAGGTCAGAAACAGGCACCACGAGAGTCTGTAAGGACGACAACCTTCGATGCTGGTAATCCCTCCTGCACGTATTTAAGGGCGACATCAATCGCTGCTAGCTCTCCAGTCACTGACACGATACTTCCATACAAGCCGGATCCATCTGAGTGTGCGCCTATTTCTGACACAGCCAGGCTTGCTGAAGAGTGTCGAGCGCTTGCAAAAGACCTCTGCTACACATGATCAAGAGCGGCAGAAGAGCATTCGCGTTGATACCAGCACTTCTGCGCTCACGTTCCTCCCTGGAGCGCTCGTATGGCTCTCGATCCCTACCACTGCAACTGGCCTCTGTTCAAAACTACTGCCCAAATACGAAGACCCCTACCGTGTCGTCGAACGCACTTCCCCTGTAAACTACCTGATGAACTCATCGAATCATCTTCGGACATGCGCCGTCGAGGGCGCGACATTGTCAACGTGGAGCGTCTCAAGGTCTACCATGACCCGCTCTAGTAACCAGCTGTTAGGTCGCCAGGCGGCTCCCTGTTCGTACCCGGGGTAATTGTAGCGAAGCTTTGGAACTCTACAGTGGCTCGTCCTCTCCAGCGCCTTCTAGAGCGTCGCCCTCTTCGAAGAGAAAGAGCAGTTCGTGCTGAGAGTCGGTCCCCGCCTTGGCTGTCGCTGTCGCGCATCGTCGCCGAGTGCCCACCAATAAACGTCTTAACACTACTATTGGTTTTGGGACGTGAAGCCCCAAGAATGATCATCATCGTCGTTTAACCGTACTACGAGTGTTATTTACGTCAGCACAATAATTAAGCGGTCGACTACAAAACGTGAGACTACAAAACAATGCAGTAAAGCGTGGCCTCTGAGGTTAAACAAGCCGCGTACTTTCTGTAGCAGAGGCCATAACAACCACAGTCAGAAAAGGCGGCAGCAACATTCAGGCAAGCTTACTTGAATCTTTACTAAAAACAAGCGGGTACGTGTCGTCTGTGTCGCCTTCAAGTATCAGTGCTTTCTAACAAATGTTGCAGAAGGCATTTTATCGTACGTATTAACCTTGCTTAACACATTGACGTTCACTGCAAAGCCAAACTATCGTGGATCGCGATTTAGACGATACGCACCTACAACGCAGAGTAGCGAAGCATAGCCTTCGAGATTAAACAGCAAGAGTGGCCTCTTGTCGTCGACGCCATACAGAATTCGAAACAAGTCTTTTGCGTACCCAGAAGATGGCAGCACTATGAAGGCGTGATTGCTTGAACGGCCATGGAGAAGCGTTATTTCGAAGAAGGTGCGCTACCGGCTGCACCGGGAATGACTCGACAATTTTTATATGCGTGCGTCGCCACGCAGCCCGCCGCTTTCGACGTCTCGCCGCGATACGCGCTGCGCACGATAGTTCCGAAGAATTATTTTCCTTTATTTGTCGTTTCTGCGCCGCCGTGTCTTGGGGACTTCCAACCAAATGTCCAGTCTTTTTGTCTGCTTTAGAACTGGCGATATCCCTGAGTTCGAGTGTGAAAGGCGTAGTTTTCTTGTATGCGTTGGCAGAGTTACTTGGAAGTGGACACTAGGGTGATTCGACGTCCGACCCAAACGCAGGGTTTTTGATCCTGGCGGCCGGGATCCAATTTCGATGGACGCGAAATGCATGAGGTCCGCGTACTATGCTAGTCAGTGCAATATAAAGAACAAATGGTGGTCGAAATTTATAAAACCTTTCACTACGGTGCGCATCATAATCATATCGTGGTTTTAGAACGTACGACCCCCGGGTAACCTTATTATGATCAGTCTTGTGATCCCTTTCTGAATTACCTCGCAGTAAAATAATAAACAACCCACGCTTGTTCGGAAAAGACGCTAGATGAGAAGGACACAGTACGAGCGATTTGTTAGGCAGCGCTCGTACTGTGTCCTTCTCGTCTTCTGTCTTCATCGTGTTCGCGCAAATTGTTTCATGTATCCATCGTTTCCAACTCGGCCACCTTTCCAACCTAAAACAACCGACAACATCTATGCTAGATTCCAGGGGCAAAGCCAGGGCTTCATATTTTTTTTTTTTTGAGGAGGAATAGGAGCAGGAGTGGACGGAAATTAAACCATACTCTATGCACGTTCTTTCGTGTATTTATATGTGTGCGTGTGTACATACACATGGGAAACTGAAGTTTTTCGAGGAGGACAAATTGGACCGCCCCAGCATCACCAGTCCCTGCAACGCCGATACTGCACCGCGTACAAATAGTAAACCCGCCTTTTCTTTACCGTTCCGGTATTAAGTATTCTTGTTACATTCTAAAAAAAACTGAACCAATTCTGATGATGCACCTTGCATTTCAGAGTTATAAAGAGCACTAAATGGACACGAATGGGGCTTACTAATCGAGGCATGACTATACTACTTTTCCCAGATGAATCATTCGTTTTCATTCGCCGGATTTGGGAAGACCTGTACGTGGCGCGATGAGTCGGCGGCAGCAACGGCGTCCTTGCCTAACAAAAATAAGAAATAGGTGAAAAGAACATCATATCTGACGAAAAAAGGCAAGTCACCAAAAATGACTTCCGGTTATATGCAGCAGAGACCCATTGCAATATTTTGGTAAAATTGCAGTATCGCAAAAATAAAGCGTGTGGCTTCCCAGGACATTTGAACATCACCCATTTGAAGCACACGGGGAATCATTGAATATTATTAAGCATTCTCGGAAGCCACACAGTTCGTAGACGACGGCATAGACGACGAAGTCTGTTGTTGCTTCTGCGACGGAAGTTTTAATTGCCGTTCAGGAATACATCACTGCGACTAAACGATTCTCTTGCTAAATTCTGCGTGCATTAGTTATTTCATTACTGGCAATCGGCACTTTAATCAATAATTAACTAACTAGTGCACCTAGGAATAACACAATACAGTAAGTATCGGGTAAATTCACCTTCCACTTGGCCAATCCCCTCCATTGGGTATGAGCTATATCTGGAGGAAAACAACAACAATGACAACGACGGATTTCCCGTCTGTTTGCGATAAACGGGAGCATGAGTTCGCATAGGATGACATGTTGAAGATATGGGCACATGGAAGACATCCGGGGACGTTAGATGCGACACAGATCAGCGACCACATTGAATACAGCGCATTCAACATCGCATCCCTCTGGACCATCCTTCAGCGTCTCGAGAAGAACACGAATCAGTGTACGAAGATTAGCAGTGGCGAGTTTCATGCGGAGCAGTCTGACGGTAAATCTGACGGATTGACTGGCCAGTGTGACGCAAACCAAGACGCTCGAAACATATCGTACGATGTTCTACAATATTACTAACCATACTTTTCACCGATAGCTTAACAATTATGATCCGTCGTTTTTTCATACGCACCTTGTGGCAGCGCCGAAGAAAAAAAAAGGCTTATAAAACTTCGCGCAAATTTACCTGAAATATCTTTTGTTATTGCGTATTCACCTGAAGTCAGTGATGATACACTAATACCATTTAACTATAATGAATCAATCTTGAAGACTGAAAAGAATAAAAAATTACTTAGCACAACGAAAACACCATTGCCGAGCGCATCAACACGGATTACAGACAGCTGTTGTTATACTCTGTGATGGCTTTGATAATCTATCCGTTAATTACAAAACGCCGTCTTTGTTGTGTAGATAGATAAATTGACGACGTCTCGCAGAGCCTCTTATAATACAGAGCAAACACATAATGAGATAATACTGTTCAACCAGAAGGCGCAGAGGCGAGGTTATGCTCAGATATATTTGTTAATCACATGCGCAGCACTGCTATCAAAGGGAACTGTCCCAAAACGTTTAAAGATAATCATTTCCTCAGGCACTAATAAATTGCTCCTGAGGGGCGCTGGGCCGCTACAGTATCAAACAAAAAGATTGTAATTTACCATCCCACAGCTGTTTCACTTAGCAACCTTTCAAACACGTTTCTCAGACGCACTTAGTTTGAAAAACGTTAGAAACGATTATTCAACACCTTGCATACCACGACTGAAACGACTTCGGGCAAGTTATGGCGCTTGAAAAATCCCCCCATCTGTTAGCATAGCAGCCTTTGTTGACTATTCTCACAATCCGATTCCATAGGACACACCATTGTGCAACCGCTATGAATTACGTTTTCATTCTCGCATCGATTTCGGGGACGACGTTTGCATTGATGCTTCCTTTGCGTTATATCTACCTGGAGTTACACCACTTGCCCAATTGCTGAGAAAAGGGAATGAATGGGTAGTCGTTGAGGCGCTTCCAATAATAATTGTTGGGGTTCGACGTCCCGAAGCCAACATATGATCACGAGAGACGCCGTATTGGAAGGCTCCGGAAATTTCGTCCACCTGGGGTTCTTTAACGTGCACCTAAGTTTAAGCGCACGGGCCTCAACCATTTTCGCTGCCATCGAAACTGCGGCAGCCGCGGCCGGGATTCGATCCCGCGAACTTGGGGTCAGCAGTCAAGAACCACAACCGCTAGACCACTGTGGAGGGTCGTTACGACGCTTGTGTTATCAAATCTCTGATTCGCCCGAAAAGCAAGCTACTGTTAAACACAAAGCAAGACTAAAGACACATCAATAAAACACGGTCTTTACAATTAAAAGCCGTGTACGTTTTCCTTAGAGATCATAACCAATTCAAAAGAATGATCTACAGTCACAGAAGAAGGCAACACTTGTTCCAAATAAAACAAACGGGCATGTGTATTATTTTGAGCTTTGAAGGATGCGCCCTCTGAAGTGAGGGCCACGTGCAGCATCTTATTCGACATCCTCAAATTATTCACGTTTGCGCAAAAACGAAGCTACAGTAGGTCACAATTCGAAACAGATAGGCAAAGCCGAAGATAATGGCCTTTGAGATCAAATAAGCGATGTACGTTTTGTTTTGGATGTCATGACCCACTGAGAACAATTTTTGTGCACTCACGAAAGACATCAGCACCTTCACGCAACCTGACTTCATTCACGGCAAGCGCGTCCTCGTTTTCAAGCGCGGCACCTCTTTAACATGTAGAACTAACGGCGTTTTATCTACACAACAATGCTGTTCCAACTGCTTTACGCGCGTTCATAAACCAAGCTAACATCATTGACAAACGAGGCGTCTAGATCAACGCTGCCAAGCGTGGCCTCTGAGATTACGCAAGCCTGGTTATTGCAGTCTTGGAGGCCCTATAGAACTCAGAATAGCTTTTCCAGTTTAACACAAGGTGACAGCACTCCTCAGGCCGCCAGCGTAATCTCGAAGAAAGAGAGATCTGCTGACAATGAATAGACAGTTTTTCTAGACGCGCGGCACCACGCATACCAGGCTACATGCCAAGAAATGATAACTCGCACGACGGCCACTAAAAAAAAAAAAATAAATAAAAAAAAAAAAAAAAAAGGTGCGGGCTGCCGAACGCGGTTTTGTGCCGGCGAGAGCGCTAGTTCTTGCTCCCAGCGGCGCAGCGCTGCACAAAGCAAAGGAAAACCGCTCGCACAGGCAGCCAGGTGCTTGCGCGCCTTTGTTTTAGATTTCACTCACAGATGTCACTATGGTCGCTGTGATCGCATATCGGCTACTAATTTGCAAGACACGTCAGATGTATATCAGAATGGTTGTCCTTGCGGTTATTGCAACTATACGGGAGGAGGTCTTGCTCCCGCGAAGACTGACTTACAAGCGTGCGGCACGGTGCCGTTGCCAAAATGGATGAACGAATGAATGTAAAACATTATTCAAAAATCGTTTCTTTTTATTCACGTGAGAACAAAAGTCGTCCAATGGTGTTCGTAAATGTTCTCAGTCGTTTGAATACTCTATCTTTTGTTATCTGCGTGGACGACGTCATCATTGCAGGGGTTCTCTTAGATATGCGTGATTACTTTCTGTTCCGCAAAATAAACTACCGTGACGTAGAATATCTCGGACGGATGCAGCGCGACTTAAACGAAGACACGGAGACACATAGATCACAGACGAGCACAGGCTTACAACGGTGTTTATTTGAACTTCAACATTTGTTGGCGTACTTCTACTTATCACGAGGACCAATTAATTAACTAATGCCCCGCGCATTAATTAATTCCTAAGCGCGTTTTCGAAGTGCAATGTAGCGTTCGTGTTTTCATCGCTTAAGTAGGTTGCTTCGTGTCTATAAAAAAAACAAGGGTGCGCATCTCCGGTGGTATTTTGCCCTTGTAAACAAGGGATTATTTTTGCCTACAGGATGTTTTGTTGTTTTATTCATTTTTCTTTTGTCAATCTTATCAGTGTTTTGGTAGATATAGCCAAGTTCTGTTATTTAAGCATGGGTTATGCGCAACAAATGTTTCAGTTGACAGTCAGCGCTTGTCCTGTTTAGTTCTCCTCCTTTTGTATCTCGCTTTTTTTTTTTCGCGCTGTTAATTATTACTATGTAGCCAAGTATGGTGCATAAAAAGCACTGTTGAAGTGCAAGTAAGCTCAATTGGAAGTCATCGCTCGCCTGTGTTCGATGTATCTCCTTGTCTTCGCGCTGCATCCATACCAGATATGTACCAACTCGCCCAAGTCAAGATATTGGATGCAAAGCGTTTCTTAGCGAACGTCGGCGACTTTGAGCGTATCTACCTATTTATTTCTCTATCTATCTATCTATCTATCTATCTATCTATCTATCTATCTATCTATCTATCTATCTATCTATCTATCTATCTATCTATCTATCTATCTATCTATCTATCTATCTATCTATCTATCTATCTATCTATCTAGCCGCCTACGACTTTGTGCACTCCTGGCCGAATCGTTAATGGGATTTATACCAAAATTTGTATGACATAACATGACTGTATGGTGAAGATGAATGATCTATCATATAATGAAAATCATGAATAACTTGTCATGAAAAGTAGGATTTACACGCCATGGCCGTAGTGCTGCTACGGCCTTTTTCATAACTTGATATATCCAAAAATTGGTACGGTGAGTCATTTCTGCATGACGAACATAAATGACAGGTGGCGATATGAAAACCATGAAGTGCATGTCATATTGCCACGCGCTATTCTTATTTTCACTTTTGTTGTGTTCGGTTTTCGCCCACAAAGACCGTCAGCAAAGCTCAGCTCAAACCGCGCCTTATTGTTCTAGAACCTTCGCGATTATTGTAGATCGTTTTGTTAAGATTGCGCGCAAGACGCGACCACTCGAGATTGTTCCTGAGCTTGCGCGATGACCAGTGATAAGGCTAGAATGTTCGACGCGTGATGCATAAAAGCCGGCGCGCTCCAACGATGTTCAGTTGTTCGCCGGCCGACGCTCTGTACGCCGCTATCAGTGCCAGCGTGTATTACTGTAATCCTACTTTCTGTTTACCGGCCACAAGTTCGGCCTAATAAACAGTTTCATTTTGGACACGTCGCCTGCTGCCTTCGTCGACGTCACAACCACGTGACATCTGGTGGAGGTGCTGCTCCTTTCATGTACCGGACGCCCCCCGTCAAGCCGTGAACCGAGCCCACGTCGCGAAGAAGACACCGCCACCATCAGTGACGGTCGAGCCAGCCGCAGGCTGAAAGGACTACCCCCGCAGCACGGACTACTGCCGGACAAGCCAAAAGCTACGGCGACGAGGACGACAGGCACGATGACGGCCGCTGTGTCCCCTGCAACGGTCGTTATGCAGCCACCCAGAGAGCCACCGAGGTTCCATGGATCGCCTACTGAAGACCCCGACACCTGGCTGGAGACGTTCGAAAGAGTCTCAATATTTAACAACTGGGACGCCGAGGACAAACTGCGCCATGTTTACTTTTATTTGGAGGACGCAGCAAGGACCTGGTTCGAGAACCGGGAGTCCACGCTTCGAACATGGGACCTCTTTCGCGGCGCTTTCTTGGAGACGTTCGCGAGCGTCGTCCGAAAGGAAAGGGCCGCCGCTTTACTGGACACACGAGTGCAGCTCCCGAATGAGAGTGTCACCATCTTTACGGAGGAGATGACGCGGCTTTTCCGACACGCCGACGCTGACATGTCCGAGGAAAAAAGGTTCGGTTCCTCATGAGAGGAGTAAAGGAAGAACTTTTCGCCGGACTTGTGCGCAACCCCCCGAAGACGGTCTCGGAATTCGTTTCGGAGGCCACTACGATTGAGAAAGCGCTAGAAATCCGCAACAGGCAATACAACCGCCGCCTGCCTACGACGAGCTACGCGGATGTTCAAGCGCTGGGGACCGACGACCTCCGCGAAACCATCAGAGCGGTCGTGCGGGAGGAGCTGCGGAAGATGTTCCCCAGATCGCAACCTCAGGTGGATTCGATAGCTGAGATAGTTCGTGAAGAACTCCAGCAGTCGCTCGGCACCCCTGAGCCACTACAGGCACAGCCGCAGGCCCTGAGCTATGCTGCTGCAGCCCGACGCAGTGCACCCCCTCCACGCCCCCGTCAGGACGCCGCGCAGCCGCACTATCGTCGCCAGACGCCGCCGCCGCCACCACCGCCGCCATCTCGACCGCCTGCCGGCCAGCGGTACACACCGAGAAAGACCGACGTTTGGCGCGCCCCTGACCACCGACCACTTTGTTACCACTGCGGAGAGGCTGGCCACACCTACCGCCGGTGCCAGTACCGACAGATGGGGCTACGAGGTTTCGCCGTCAACGCGCCTCGCCCACAGCGGGGTGAACGACCGCAAGACATCGCCGACTACCTCGCAGGTGCTCAGTGGACACCCCGACGACCCTCCCGCTCGCCGTCGCCTGGCCGCTACATGTCACCGCACCGCCGGCAGTACGCTGGCCCAAATCGGGGCCGATCTCCTAGCCCTTACTCGGAAAACTAAGGGCAGCAACCGATGGAGGTGCGGTTGCTGTACGACGAACTACCGAAGATCCTCCGCCGTCGCCGCCGACGACGACGACGCCGCCGCAAGGAAATCTAAAGAACCCGTCACAAGACGAACGAGGCCCTGGCGTGGAAACTCCGCAGCCCGAAGAAGACATCACTACGCAACGTGGAACCGGCGGAACAAACCGACGCAGCCGTGACCCGACGCCGCGACCTAACCGCAACGCGAGACGACGAACTACCGACCTGAACGTTCTTATCGACGGCCACGGAGTGACCGCTCTCGTCGACACTGGGGCCGACTATTCCGTCTTCAGTGGGTCATTCGCCGCCAAGCTGAAGAAAGTAAAGACCGCTTGGAGTGGACCCGAAATCCGGACAGCTGGAGGCCACCTGATAACGCCGGTTGGAGTCTGCACGGCGAGAGTCACCGTGAGTAACCGGACTTATCCTGCGAGCTTTGTAATCCTACAAAACTGCTCCAGGGATGTGATACTTGGAATGGACTTCCTAAGTGACCACGGCGCCGTCATCGACCTAAGGTCTGAGTCCATAACACTAACCTCAGACAAAGCGCTCCCGCCTCTCGCGACGCCAGGGAACCATGCATTAAATGTGATAGAACAGCAGGTGACCGTTCCGCCGCTCTCCAGCATCATTATTTCCGTCGGCACCGAAAACCCTGCGAACCTTGAAGGCGTCATCGAGGGCGATCAGCACCTACTCCTGAACCGTCAAATTTGCGTCGCAAGAGGTATAGCCGAGCTGCGTGACGGTAAAGCAAAGGTAGTGCTGACAAACTTCAGCCACGAATATAGGCACCTAAACATTGGTACGACGGTCGCTTACATCGATGAATGCGTGGCCGCCAGCAATGCTTTCGCCCTCTTCGATGCTGCCGAACCTGCTTCGACGAATCGAGGTCCCGAACCAGATTTCGACGTCAACCCGAGCCTCCCGAAGCACAAGCAAGACCAGCTCAAAAGTCTGCTCTTGCAATTCAAGGACTGCTTCTCGTCGTCGTCAAGAATTCGACAGACCCCAGTCGCAAAACATCGCATCATTACAGAGGAAAATGCGAGGCCACTCCGCCAGAGCCCGTACCGAGTTTCGACGCGAGAACGCGCAGCCGTAAAGAAGCAAGTCGATGAAATGCTACGCGACGACATAATCCAGCCGTCCAAGAGTCCCTGGGCGTCTCCCGTGGTGTTGGTGAAGAAGAAGGACGGGACGCTACGTTTCTGCGTCGACTATCGTCGCCTGAACAAGATCACGAAGAAGGACGTGTACCCCCTCCCACGGATAGACGACGCCCTGGATCGACTCCACAACGCTAAGTACTTTTCGTCGATGGACCTGAAGACGGGCTACTGGCAAATCGAAGTCGACGAGAGAGACCGAGAAAAGACTGCCTTTATAACACCAGACGGCCTGTTCGAGTTTAAGGTCATGCCTTTTGGTCTTTGCTCGGCCCCCCGCGACCTTCCAACGCGTTATGGATACTGTACTGGCTGGCTTGAAGTGGCAGACTTGCCTTGTGTACTTGGACGACGTCGTTGTGTTTTCCTCGAACTTCGATGAACACCTGCGACGCCTTGAAGCTGTACTTCAGGCAATCAAGACGTCCGGACTCACTCTCAAGCCGGAGAAGTGCCGCTTCGCGTACGAAGAACTTTTGTTCTTGGGCCACGTGATAAGCAAATCCGGAGTACGCCCCCGACCCGCAAAAGACAACCGCCATCGCTGCTTTTCCGCCACCCACCGACAAGAAGGCCGTGCGTCGATTTCTCGGCTTGTGTGCCTATTACAGGCGGTTCGTTAAAAACTTCGCCCGCATCGCCGAGCCTCTCACTAACCTCACCAGGACCGACGTCGAGTTCAAGTGGGAAACGCCGCAGGAGGAAGCATTTCAAGAACTAAAACGACGCCTGCAAACGCCCCCGTTACTTGCGCATTTCGACGAACACGCCGAAACAGAAGTGCACACCGACGCGAGCAGCGTAGGACTCGGCGCCGTCTTTGTGCAGAGGACGGACGGACTGGAAAGGGTTATCAGTTATGCTAGCCGGTCGCTATCAAAGGCAGAGGCCAACTACTCCACAACAGAAAAGGAGTGCCTTGCCATCATCTGGGCTACATCAAAGTTTCGCCCCTACCTTTACGGCAGGCCCTTCAAAGTTGTGAGCGACCACCACGCCTTATGTTGGCTAGCTGGCTTGAAGGACCCTTCTGGTCGCCTCGCACGGTGGAGCCTGAGACTTCAAGAATTCGATATTACCGTCGTTTACAAGTCCGGAAGAAAACACTCCGACGCCGACTGCCTGTCTCGTGCCCCCGTCGACCCACCACCGCTGGACGACCAGAATGATGACGGCTTCCTGGGAACCATAAGTGGCGACGACTTCGCCGAGCGACAGCGCGCCGATCCGGAACTCAAGGGCCTTATGGAATACCTCGAGGGTAAAGCCACCGTGGCTCCAAAGGTATTCAGACGAGGACTGGAGTCGTTTTTCATGCGCAACGCCGTTCTGCTAAAGAAAAACTTCTCGCCACTTCGGGCCGACTCCCTCCTCGTAGTACCTTCGGCATTACGACCAGAAGTTCTGCATGCTTTGCATGACGACCCGACGGCTGGACACCTTGGATTTTCCCGTACGCTGGCAAGGATACAAGAAAAGTACTACTGGCCTCGCCTCACTGCCGACGTCACCCACTACGTGAGGACTTGCCGAGATTGTCAGCGACGGAAGACACCACCGACTAGGCCAGCCGGACTTCTGCAACCCATCGAGCCACCTCGCCGGCCGTTCCAGCAAATCGGCATGGACTTACTGGGGCCGTTCCCGACGTCGAATTCCGGAAACAAGTGGATCGTCGTAGCTACTGACTACCTCACCCGCTACGCCGAGACAAGGGCCCTGCCCAAGGGCAGTGCCGCCGAGGTAGCAAAGTTCTTCGTCGAGAACATCGTACTGCGTCATGGCGCCCCAGAGGTCCTCATTACCGACAGAGGTACGGCCTTTACCGCGGACCTAACTCAGGCGATCCTAAGGTACAGCCAAACAAGTCACCGCCGGACCACCGCCTACCACCCACAGACCAACGGCTTGACCGAGCGTCTAAATAAGACCATCGCCGACATGCTGGCCATGTACGTCGACGTCGAACACAAGACGTGGGACGCCATCCTACCGTACGTGACCTTCGCATACAACACGGCCGTGCAAGAAACGACGCAGATGACGCCATACAAGTTGGTCTACGGACGGAGCCCGGCAACGACGCTCGACGCCATGTTACCGAACGTCACCGATGAGGAAAATATCGACGTGACCGTCTACCTACAGCGCGCCGAAGAAGCACGACAGCTCGCCCGCCTGCGGATCAAGAATCAGCAGACGACCGACAGCCGCCGTTACAATCTTCGACGACGCTTCGTGGAATACCAGCCCGGCGACCGCGTTTGGGTGTGGACACCGATACGCCGACGTGGACTTAGTGAAAAACTCCTTCGGCGATACTTCGGGCCGTACAAGGTGTTTCGACGTCTCGGTGCTCTGGACTACGAGGTCATCCCGGACGGCATAACGAACTCTCAACGGCGCCGTGCGCGACCTGAAGTCATCCATGTCGTGCGCCTCAAGCCGTATTACGCGCGTTAGCAAACCAGAGGACTGCACTTATTGCTTAATTATTGTACTTTCTTTCTTTATTGTTGTTATTTATTGTTGCATGCATTTTCCCCCCGTGTTCTGTTTTAAGCATCGGGACGATGCCTTTTCAGAGGGGGGGCATTGCCACGCGCTATTCTTATTTTCACTTTTGTTGTGTTCGGTTTTCGCCCACAAAGACCGTCAGCAAACCTCAGCTCAAACCGCGCCTTATTGTTCTAGAACCTTCGCGATTATTGTAGATCGTTTTGTTAAGATTGCGCGCAAGACGCGACCACTCGAGATTGTTCCTGAGCTTGCGCGATGACCAGTGATAAGGCTAAAATGTTCGACGCGTGATGCATAAAAGCCGGCGCGCTCCAACGATGTTCAGTTGTTCGCCGGCCGACGCTCTGTACGCCGCTATCAGTGCCAGCGTGTATTACTGTAATCCTACTTTCTGTTTACCGGCCACAAGTTCGGCCTAATAAACAGTTTCATTTTGGACACGTCGCCTGCTGCCTTCGTCGACGTCACAACCACGTGACAATATACAACATGATTTACATACCACGCTCACGGTGCGCTGACGGCCGTTTCGCTAGCTTGATATACGCCACATTTGGTATTGCGTTATGGGACTGCATGACGAACATAAATGACAAGTGGTAATATGGAAATCGTCATATATCATCTGCGACATTACTTGCATGCCACGCTCATAGCACGCTCACTGCCCTTTCGCTAGCTTGATATACAACAAGTCTGGTATTTCGTGACGTGATTGTGTACCAATATAAGTGGTAGGTGGTAACATGAAAACCTTGGCATGCATGTCATCTACAACATCATTTACATGCAGTGCTCATGGTCCACCTGCGTGCAGTTCGCTAGCTTGACATACACCAAATTTGGTATTGCGTGACGTGACTGCCTGACACATAAATGACAGGTCCCAACACGTAAATCATAAAATGCATAATATGCACAGCAAGACTTGCTGCTTGCAGGCTGCTACGCATTACATCGATTCTCACAATGCGTGGGATCTGCCAGTTTTCTTTTTTCGGACAAATTACAAAACAAATACAAGGGAAAGAACTAGATTTGTATATGCTCTTACGCTAGCGATCGCCCCTGCTTTCGCGCTAAATCCTATTATCCCTCTTCTAGATTGTTCGGTTAAGGTCACCTGTTAACCTGCCAGTTGTGACAGTGCACTCACACAACACACGCTGCAATAGCTCACAAGTTAAGGAGCTGTGCGGCCAAACTCGAGGACGCGGGTTCGATTGTCAGCCATAAAGGCAGCATTTAAAGGCAGGCGTAATCCAAGAACACCCGTGTACTTAGGTTTCGGTGCACTTCAGCAAACCCAGGTGGTAAAATTCATTGGCCGTCCCCCGCTACGGCTTGCCTTATAATCAAACAGTCCTTTCCGGACGTAAACACCCGGAATTAAAACCCAATAGCATAATGCGCGGGGTTTTTTCTTTATACTTTTTCATCATCTAATATGAACACGCAATGTCTGAGGAGAGAAACTAAACGTGCAGCTGTGCATGCCTTGACCGATAACCCTTTGTAGACTAGAGCCATTTCATAAGAGGGTATTCTTCATAATCGGCACAGGAAGGTAACCTGACGCAATGCGAGTTTGATTACTCGATTCTCAATCTTCGATGACAAGGCCTGTTCTTTCTCATGAGAAAGCTGTCGCAGTGGCATTGGGCTCCGGCAAGCGGGGAACAGGCCTACAATATGGAAGAGCCCTAGAACGCTCAAAATACTAATGACACGAAAGTTTTCATTTTTCTCAATTCACGTTAAATAAAAAAAACAAGCCCCTAAAATGCCTGGAAAATATACTCGTCTGCGTAAGTGTGGCCTGAAAAATTAATTCGATGTTCTGAAAATGCTAGTTCTTGTTCCTGCACTACTCTGAAGTCACAGCACGGTATGAGCTTCTCGTCAAGTGGCAAAGGAGGTTATCATGACGTTTTCTGAGACGCTGCATTGCGTAGCTCCATTGGCGACGTCCGAGCGTCTATTTCGTATCTCTTGCGTCATCATAAACCAGCCATACTGGTGCTTGATCTCACCAAAATTGCTATTGTTGCCTGACTAAGCTTGACTTTGGGTCAAAGTTAAATACTCTATGAACATTTCCCGACCTTTACACCTTCATGGAATGTCTCTGCATATAGCACATTTGTAAGACAGATTAAATTCAGCTTAGAAGATTGGAGTCAGTACAACTTTAAAGAAGATGCGTGCGCTCGAATACCCCACAAGAGGCGACTTGTCAAAGAGGGCAGCGATCTCATCGATCACATATGCCCTATTGCTTTGGTTACGCGGGGATTACTTGCGCAAAAAGAATGCCGTATAGTTTTATTGGTTGCCGAAATGAAAGTGGCTACAGTGGCTGCAGATGTCCCGCTATTTTAGGGGCGAAGCTCCTTAGGGTGCGGGTCTGTCCCTCCTCTGTAGTTCTTGTAGTAGTAGTTGTAGTTGTAGTAGGTAGGTAGGTAGGTAGCCACGTATAGTGGAATGTATCCACTCCACGTGATAAATATGACGATGACGCAGTATAGTGGAATGTACCCACTACACGTGATAACAATCACGATGACGCTGATGACCATGAAGTATAAGCGCGTTCCTCTGTAGTAGTAGTAGTTGTTGTAGTAGGTAGGTAGCCACGTATAGTGGAATGTACCCACTCCACGTGATAAAGATGAAGTATAAGCGCGTTCCAGTATAGTGGAATGTACCCACTACACGTGATAACGATGACGATGACGCTGATGACCATCAAGTATAAGCGCATGAAAACGATCGAGCTTCGCCCACTCATCATTCACTTCGTAGGTATGGCGTGATTTTTTTTCTTGCTTTGTCTTTGTCTATGCCAAGGCTGCACTATCATAATTATATCCTTGTGGTACATGGCAACGCTACGGGCGGGTGTCGCACGTTGCGTTTCCACGTACGCGGTTACTGAGACGATGAGTACACGCGGCATTTCATCATACATACAAGACTTCAAGTATGTCGACAAGGAGGCTACAGTGAACAGGGTTGCCGTTCGTGGCTACCTTGCGCCAAATTGGCTACTTTTGGACCCAATTGGCGACGAAAATTCCCAGTTGGCGCCATGGCTTTTTTTTTAACTTGTGGTTTTACTTATTCACAATAGTTTTATTTATTCATCAATAGTAAAGACTCTGTTGATAATACCGCTTCTGTTCTATTCGGCTAGACATTTAGTGATAATATCAAATGGCATGGCCACTTTGGCTACTTTTGGTGTGAGTTCTGGCGCCTTTTCATGTCCACCCAACGGCAACCCTGACAGTGAATCACAACACAACGCCTTGAAGATCCCAAAGCAGAAGTCTAAAGCGAAGAATTTGAGATTACCTACGTCGGGTTCTCTCGTCTTGAAGGCCGTAACGCTCCGAGGACCGCCATCGTGAAGTAATAAGAGAAGGCAGCCCTCCTGAGGGAAGGTGGCTTGCATGTTAGCGTGCACGTACCACCACCCTCAAACGTTGGAAAGAGGTGGAAATTATAAGTTCTAGTTTTTTCTTGGCTAGACACAATATTAATGACAACTAAGAGACAATACTGCCAATGGCGTCATTGCCTGTTAGTTCTCGTTAACAGCTTCAAACGAGTGGCACATGCCACATTTTATTTAGATACCAACGTTCTTTAACCTCATTGATTTTCGCTGGTGAATCAAACTACCTCGAATAACATGACAAACCTGCCAAGCAAAGCGGTAAGGCGTTGCCTCAGATTAAAAGCCAGATGCGCCTCATCGTCGAGGCCCGAGCGAAGTCGGAATAACTTCTGACTGTCACAGAAGATGGCAGCACCCTTCAGGCAGACATGCTTGCACCCCATGAAAGCCCAAGAAAGCGCGTTATCTCGAAGTCTGCAAGCTGTCGTTCAACATACAATGAATCGAGAACTTCCTAGACATGCGGCGCCTTAGAGCAGGCTGTGCTGCGGGCATGATTTCTAACCATGATAACTGCCACGGACGACGCTCGATGTCAACTTTCCTTTCGTTTTTGTGCATGCGTTTTCTATTTATTTCTGCGCATGCGCCTCGGTAGTTCACGTGTAGTGGTTATGGTCCTCGGTTCCTGACCCCAAAGTCGTTGCTTCGATATCGCAGCGCAGGGATGGAAGCAGAAATTATTTTCGGGGAGGGGGAAAGTGGTTAACCATATTTTATGTATATTCCTGCGTGCGTTAGTATGTGTCTGTGTATATATACGCAAGCAAAGTTGAAAAATTTCGGCGGCGTCTGAACACCCCCCCCCCCCTGGCGATCCCCCCGGCCGTGGCGGATTTTACATTTCGATTGAGGCGAAATGCTAAACGTCCCTCTAGTGAGCGAAGTCAGAGCCCGTTAAAAACCATCCAACGGTCGAAATATCCTGATCCCTCCACTACGGCGTCCCTCATGGCAATACCGTAGCTTTCGCAACTAAACCCCCATAAGTTATTTATTTATTTCTACGCCGTCATGGGTGCGGTACTACTTCGCTGAAATATTCAGCTGTCGTCATGCATTCCGTGCGGCTACGAATTTCATATCTTCGCTCATACGTCTTTACAGTCTTTTTTTTTTTAAATGACAGCTAAGGTTGTTCCTTTGAACTGTTTTACCGTTAAAGTAAATAAACAACCGAATTGCTAAGAGCGATACGACTGTTGGTGCGTGAGTGGAGACGCTGAGCGCAATTACTATGATAACCGTCAAATTTCATGTGTTAACGTAAGCGCCTAACCCGCTACACTGGTGACACTCTAACGAGTTTACGTCACTAACCTACCCAAGTAAGTGACGTGTCACCACCAAAAGCGTCCAGAATCAATAAAGAAAGTAAATGCAACGATGCAAAGCAAGTACAACGTCACGGGAATCAAATACAAGACATCATTGACATGAAACATTATTTCTCTCGCCAAATCTTCACCCCAACCAACAAATGAGTGATGACCATTGTTTCAAGGATACAAAATGTGGCAATACTGACAGGAATTTGTGTCAGTAATTTGCGTCTTGGTTAGCTCTCTTTTAGAAATCCTTGGAATGGCATACATATGTCTTGGTTGTGGAAACTTCTGCCTATGTGTTTATTATTGCATTTTACTCCGGCTTTGTCATTTTTATGCAAAGCCTTATATGAAACTTTCACACTTCCAATTTATTCGATTTTTATTAACGTTTAGCTTCAGAGAATACTGTCTTCCTTTTTTTCATTTTTTGCAAATCATATTCTTTTTAAATATTACGAAGTTGTTTATGTTCCCACGTCGGAATCGGCAGCGGCGAGCCGAGGGCCCCAGCGGGTTTTTCCTGGCTAGTATCTCGCGACTTCATTAAAGTTCTTTGTCTCTCTGTCAGTCTGTTTATGTTGCACTAAAGGTTTAATGCGACTGCTTCTGTAACTCCAATCTAATCCTTACTGAAACTCATACAGTATTACTCTAATATGTTATAATCATAACTTCATATGCCCATTTGTCCTGCGAATGTCGCATGCTGGAAATGCAGGGATCTTCAGGGGCCCAGTCAAGCTGTCTAGAGCAGCTTCTAGCCCTGAAGATCATACAGAATTTCCTGCAGAAATAAACTTTTGATTGATAGGCTGGCAGGTTGAAAGATATCTTTTTTCAAATACGTGGCTTCACCTGTCGTCTAACTGTAACTACGCGTGTTATTTACGTCAGCGCGAACACTAAACTACAGTAAATAAAAACGCGGCACTACAACGCAAGCAAGTAATGGCTGGCCTTTGAGATTAGACAAGCCGGATCCTAGCCTAACCTTGATTACGTCCGCGCCAAAACCGAAAAATCAAAACGGCAACGCAGACATTGCAAGCCTACAAGGCATAGCAGTAAAGCATGTCCTTCGAGATTATCAATCTGGGTGCGGGTCATCTTCGAGGCCATAACAGACTCGGAATAATCGTTTTAATGTGCGAAAAGATGGCAGCACTTCTCAGGCGGGCTTGCTTGGAAGGTGAAGGAGGAGCGTTATCTCGAAGGCAGCGGGCAGTTTCGTGGCCGCGGCGGCCGCATTTTCGATGCAGGCGAAAATGCGTGAGGCCCGTGTATGTAGATTTAGGTGCACGTTAAAGAACCCCAGGTGGTCGAAATTTCCGGAGCCCTTCACTACGGTGTTTCTCATAATCATATAGTGGTTTTGGGACGTTAAACCCCAGATATTAAAAAAAAAATATTATCCTCCAGCCACTTGATACCCCTTCTTACGACTTGGTCTTGGCTTCCTACGCCCTTTCGCGGCGTCTACTTCAGGGAACAAGTAGATAGCTGTCGCGACGGATCACACCACTCGCTACGCAATTACAATGGCTCTACCAACCACATGTGCCACGGACGTTGCTGATTTTCTCCTGCACGACATCATTCTCCACCATGACGCCCCACGCCAACTCCTCACAGATCGTGGGCGCTATTTTCTTTCCCGAGTTATCGACGACCTGCTTCGCTCCTGCGACACGAAACATAAATTAACGACGGCCTACCACCCGCAAACTAATGGACTGCCTGAATGATTGAACCGGACTTTAACTGATCTGCTCTCTATGTATGTCTCCACCGACCACCCAGACTGGGGCATTGCATTGCCCTTTGTTACATTTGCTTATAATTCCTCACGCCACGATAGAGCTGGTTTTTCACGTTTCTATCTATCGTTTGGCCGTGATGCAACATTACCTTTCGACACCATCTTTTCGGCAGCCGTCGATTCGCCGACCGAATACGCCCGTGATGCTATCACTAAAGCTCGCAATGCACGAGAAGTCACTCGTCAGCGCCTTTTAGCATCGCAAGACCACCAGAGGCAGTGTTACGACGCACATCATCGCCTCGTTTCCCTTACTCCGGGTTCTCATGTGCTATTGTGGACTCCGACCCGGCGTGTTGGACTTTCTGAAAAACTCCTTTCTCGATACTCGGGACCCTACCGCGTATTGCGCCAGGTGAAAGACGTCACCTAGGAGATAGCACTTCTCGAATGTTCATGTGCCTCCGCTTCACTGTCTACAGACATTGTTCATGTATGCCGCCTTAAGCTTTACCATTCTGCAACATCATAGAAAGCACCGAGATGGCGCTTCAGCATCTGGTGGTTACGTTACAAGACGATGTCACACTGAAGCAACCCGAAAGGCGCCAAGGAAGACGACGTGATTATGTTGTGTGGGGCGCGCTCTTCTCTTCCATCTTGGTTTACGCTTGGACGATGTGTAAATGCATTGTAAATACGCCTTGTTTCCGCGTGTCCCTTCACGAAACAATATTAAGGCTGCTCAACCTTAGTTACGATCGTGAAGACACCAAACAAACGTGAATAAAAAACGAAGCTTTCAGATCAAGGCGAAGCGTGGCCTTTAAGATTACAAACCCGGTGCCTCCCGTCTTAGAGGCCATAACGGACTCAGAAATACTTTGTCAAAAAAGCACAAGGTGACAGCACTCCTCAGGCAGAGGGCGCAATCTCGATGACAGCGAGCTGCCGCTAAAATGAATCGGCAGTTTTTCGAGACGTGCGGCGCCACGCAGAAGGCGGGACTCCGGGCTACATGCCAAGACGCGATAACTGCTCCGTGCGATGCGTCCACCTTTTCTTTTCTGTTGTTTTTCTTTCGGCTTTTTCTTTTTTTTTTTCTTTGCTCAGCCGTGTAAGACTACGCCAGCGTTGGCTTTCCTAATTTTAAGGCTGCCGTGGTAATTTGAGCGCGGGTACCAGCGAGGCATTTTTATTCTATACGTCTGCGGACAACTCTGGAACGGATCACTAAGTTGATTGCGTCTTGTTTTATCTTAGTTTAAATGGAAGGAAAAGAAAAACGAAGAAATTAGGCAGATCTCACGCACGTTGGGATTTGTTGTTATGCGAAGCATGCGGAGCGAAGGTGACTGTGTTGTAATTTGTTACTTGTTACGAGTTCTAAGATAAACGAACTCGCCTTTTTATTTCTAAAGGCCGTGTTTTATTCACTCTAGAGCATTGCCTCGATCGTGTCCTGATTTCGACGTCCACAACGCGTTCACTACGAGTTTCTCATAAGAATAAATTTCGATGGTATAGTCAAGCTCAGTGGCTGCAGTATCACTGAAGTGTAAAAAAATAAATAAATAAACAATACATCTGATTACTCGAATGGTAAAGAAAAGGTTGCCTATGATGGACCCATTGTATCACCACTCTTAAATGCGAAGCAGTTCTTTGCGTACTGCAGGCACATTTAGCGTGTCTGTCTATCTATCTATCTATCTATCTATCTATCTATCTATCTATCTATCTATCTATCTATCTATCTAGCTAGCTGCCTACGTCTGGGTGCTCTCGTCATCACGCCCTTGACGTAAACCAAGATTAGTATGGGAGGGTAAGATGGTTTGAGGCATATGAGTCGCTGGTCATGACATGAATAATGTGACAATCCCGTCGCGTACGTCGTCAAACCCTTTCCGCAAGACACGTGCGGCACATCCCCCTACACCACGGGCGGGTATGTGCCATAGGTATGCGGGTATGTGCCACTGGTGATTGACAGTTTATATCTACCCAGGAACGGCGAGACCACATATTGGTATATCTAACGCGAGAGCGTTAAGAGAAAGCTGACATCGGCTCCATTCACTCGACGAATGCAAAAAAGTTTATATCTACTCGGGAACGGCGAGACCAGAATGCTAAGAATAAATGACGGGGCCCCAGCAGGAATCGAACCCCAGTATTCAGCGTGGAAATCAAGTATTCTAGCACAGAGCCACGCCAGGTCTCGGAACTGATTTTCAAATAGACCCTAGTGTTCGTGAAACGTCAAATGTGGTTGCAGTGCTGGCTATCTAATTTTATAAACATTACATATGTACTGTTATGATACATCCGTCACGTCGGGTTAACGTCAATTGTAGGTCAGTGCCATCCACTGAAGTTGATTTATGTAGCAGTGTCCAGGGCTAACATCCTCGCGAGCAAAAGCGCTACTTATCTACTTACCGGTTCCGGTGTTACTAATACCCATGTTCTTGTCTGCTTCGTTACGCAACAGTAAACAAGTGGTTATATAAAACATATGCGACTGTTCAACATATGTCTGTGCGTACAACATTTTTACATATCTTTAGCGTCACTTCGTAACGTCTCGCTCAATTAAAAAATTACAACACAGTCACCTTCCCTCCGCACGCTTCGCATAACATCGATTCCCAACGTAGTTGTTGTTGTTCTTGTTATCCTCTGGACATGGCTCATACCCATAGGAGGGGATTGGCCAGTTAGTGGGTGAACTTATCCAATGATATCTGAAGTTTAATATACGCAGACGTTATAGATAATAGAATGCTTTGACATAATTAATGATAATAAAAAGTTCCAAGCAAGAATTTAACTGTATACTCTTTTGGTTTCGCTGAAGAATTCCTCAACGGCGAAGTAGACATCCCTATGGCTGTATCCCAGAGCAGTGGCCCCAAAAGATAGAATAACAGGTTCTGATACTTCTAGGCACAGTTTGCGTGGGATCTGCCGATCTTCTTCGTTTTTCTTTTCCTTCCATTTAAACTAAGATTAATCAAGAAGCAATCAACTTAGTGATCCGTTCCAGAGTTGTCCGCAGACGTATAAAATAAAAATGCGTCCCTGGTACCCCCCCTCAAATTACCACGGCAGCCTTAAAATTAGGAAAGCGAACGCTGGCGCAGTTTTACACCGCGGAGCAAAGAAAAAAAGAAAAAGCCGAAAGAAAAACAACAGAAAAGAAAAGGTGGACGCATCGCACGGAGCAGTTATCGCGTCTAGGCATGTAGCCCGGAATCCTGCCATCTGCGGGGCGCCGCACGTCTCTAAAAACTGCCGATTCATTTTGACGGCAGCTCGCTATCTTCGAGATTAGCCTCTCTGCCTGAGAAGTGCTGTCACCTTGCGCTTTTTTGACAAAGTATTTCTCAGTCCGTTATGGCCTCCAAGACTGAAGGCACCGAGTTTGTAATCTTAAAGGCCACGCTTCGCCTTGATCTGAAAGCTTCGTTTTTTATTCACGTTTGCTCCGTTTCTCCACGATCGTAAATGAGGTTGAGCAGCCTTAATATTGTTGCGTGAAGGGACACTCGGAAACAGGGGCGTATTCACAATGTATTTACACGGCGCCCAAGCGTAAACCAAGATGGAAGAGAAGAGCGCGCCCCACATAACACAATCACGTCGTCTTCCTTGGCGCCTTTGGGGCTGCTTCAGTGTGACATGGTCTTATAACATAATTCCCGGGTGCTGGAGAATCGTCTCGGTGCATTCTATGATGTTGCAGAGTGGTAAAGCCTAAGGCGGGATACATGAACAATGTCTGTAGACAGTGAAGCGGAGGCACATGAACATTCGAGCGGTGCTATCTCCTGGGTGACGTCTGTCACCTGGCGTAATACGTGGTACGGTCCCGAGTATCGAGAAAGAGAGAGAGAATTTATTTACAGAAAGGCAGAGAGGTCGGCCTGAGCTATAGTCTGCTCTGGCCTGCTACTCTACACCGAGGAGGGGGGGGACAGGGGATCGAAAGAGTGATGAATGACGATGGTAAGACAGGGAGATGAGAATTTAGTCCTGTTACGCTGGGGCAAATCTAAAGACGTGCATCCAGTCCAGTTGCTTGTAAGAATGCTACGACGGCTCCTATAACCACATTTGCGCTGCTGACGTCAGGCCAAGGACCTAACACTACCTCATCGGTTAATGCTCGACCAAGATGTCCTCCAATCGAAGAGATCATTTTCTGACGTTCTCTTGCGTACGCCGGACAGGTGCAAAATATATCTTCGAGTGTTTCGGGTAACTGACAGTGGCTACAATAGGGACCTGTGTCACTGCAGCCGATCAAGTGGGCATAACTTCTCGTGTATGCCACACTGAGACGGATGCGGTGAATCATGCATGTGATGCTTTGCTTTAGCTTGTGAGGCATACGGAACTTCATTTCTGGGTCCCATTTGTGCAGCCGCTTGTGCCGGCGTTCAGGTTTGTTCCAATGCTCTAAAGTGGAGTACCGCATTACGCGTCGAAGTAAGGCGTTAGTGTCTGACCGAGAAAACGCAATGCACACTTCCCGGGCATTATTTAAAGCTCTTTTAGCTTCAGCGTCCGCCTCTTCATTCCCCATTAGGCCACAGTGAGCAGGTATCCACTGGAAGGCTACATGATGTCCATTTCTTGCAGCAATGCCAAGAAGCTCTGCAATTTCTATCGATAGCGTATGATATGGGCCTTGTCTCATGACGCAGTCGAGGGTTTGAAGAGCAGCTTTGGCATCGCACAGTATTGTCCATCTACGAGCGGGCTCTGCGGAAATGAATCGCATTGCCTCCCGAATAGCAACAAGTTCCGCAGCAGTTGATGTGGTCTTGTGATCTAACTTGAAGCGGCGAGCGATGGTCATCTGCGGGATGACAAAGGCTGCGGCGGAAGTATATGACGTGGTAGATCCACCAGTATACACGTGTGCCGCACCGTCGTACGTTGTATAAATGTGCAGGAGTGTAAGTTGTTTTAGGCCGATAGATGGTACAAGGGACTTCTTCGTAATCCCAGGTATCTGCAGCCTCACAAGCGGTCTAGGCAGGACCCACGGAGGTGCCTCAGGAACACGTGGGAGAGAGAATCTTGGTGGTATTATGTTCTCGTGCCGCGAAATAGCTCTTGAATAACTGCAGTCTGGGCGGCTGGCAGGGGGAGCGCTGATAGGGGATGTTGCCTGTGTCGGGTCAACAGGCGAAGGTGGGCTCGCAGAGGCTCGCAGAGCATATATACATTGATGGGACAAGCCCGAGCTTCGGCGAGAGTTCCATTGGTTGATGTGCAGCGTGGTAAGCCCAAGCACGTGCGCAACCCTTGAGCTTGGATGCTTTCTAGCGTGCTCACACAACTAGGATTCATGTTTGAAAGCACAGGCATGCTGTATCGCAAGTATCTTACGAAAAAGGATTGGTACAGTTGCAGGAGAGCTGCCTCCGACGGGCCCCATCTTGATCCTGCCACGACCCGAAGAACGTGGACAAAACTCTTCAGCTTTGACTTCAAGGCCGCGACGTGTTTTGACCATGATAGATTCCGGTCGATGATCACACCTAGGAATCTGTGTTGCGCTACAGTAGGAATCTCTGTTCCATTCACAATTACTGGGTATCTTGTCATTTGTTTTCGCGTAAATGCAAGCATTGCGCATTTTTCAGTTCACAGTGCGAGACCCTGACGTCGTAGGTACCTTGCTGTGATGGTCACTGCACGTTGTAGTCGAGCACGCAATTGGGGGCGTGTAGCTCCAGACGCCCATATGCAGATGTCGTCCGCGTATGTGCTAACCTTCACCGTGTCAGGAAGTTCAGCAGCAAGTCCGATCAATGTGATGTTGAAGAGGATCGGACTGAGAACACCCCCTTGGGGAACCCCGCGGAGAATATTATAACGATCGGTATCTCCATCGCTTGTCGACATATACACGGTACGGCCGCTAAGGTAGCTCATGATCCATGCATACAGTCGGCCGCCGACGTCTAGATCCTCTAACGCACCAAGGATCGCATAATGCAAGACATTGTCGTAGGCGCCCTTGATGTCAAGAAAAACAGCAGCCACTAATCTGCGTCGACATCTTTCTTGTTGAAGATCGGAGACCAAGTTGACGACACCGTCAATGGCCGATCGGCCTCTCCTAAAGCCATTCATGAAATCAGGAAAGCAATTATTGCTCTCTAAGAGCCACTCTAGTCTCGACAAGACCATTCTTTCCATGACTTTGCCAACGCAGCTGCCTAAGGCGATCGGCCGGTAGGATGAAAGTTCATTAGGGCACTTCCCCGGTTTAAGCAGCGCAATTATGCGGCTGCACTTCCAGTTATCTGGAACATTTCCCGACTCCCAGGAGGTGTTGTAGTAAGACAACAGGAACTCTCGTGCTTCTGTATCAAGATGGCGGAGCGCAGCGTACGTAATTCCGTCCGGCCCGGGTGCCGATGAGCGTCGGGAAAGTGAAATTGCAGCGTCCAGTTCTTGCATTGTAAAAGCTACTTCGAGGCGCTCATCGAAGCACGGGGGCGCAGTGGTGGTAAGAGTTTGAGTCACGGTATTACAGGTGGATACGACAAGGCTACAGTAGTCCTCGGCTACCTCCAATTCACTCCGACCCTGGTGGAGAGCCACAGCACGGAATGGCCAAATTTGTTGTGGAAGTGACTGCAGACTTCGTACTACCCCTGTACGCCCTTACGTACGCCCCTGTAGTACCCCTGTACGCCTGTACGTACTACCCCTCTACGCCAAGCTGAAGCTGTTCTCCTCGAGAAAGGAGTTTTTCAGAAAGTCCAACGCGCCGAGTCGGAGTCCACAATAGCACAAGGGAACCCGGAGTAAAGGAAACATGGCGATGATGTGCGTCGTAACGCCGCCTCTGGTGGTTTTGCGATGCTAAAAGGCGCTGACGAGCGACTTCTCGTGCTTTGCGAGCTCTAGTGATAGCATCACGGACGTATTCAGTCGGCGAATCGACTGCTGCCGGAAAGATGGTGTCGGAAGGTCAAAGTGGATCACGGCCAAACAAGAGATAGAAAGGCGTAAGCAAATGTAACAAAAGGGCAATGCAATGTCCCAGTCTTGGTGGTCGGAGGAGACATACATAGAGAGCATATCAGTTAAAGTCCGGTTGAATCTTTCAGTCA